>JAXCGZ010022912.1:72500-92500 GCA_037179515.1 Halocaridina rubra
CAAACATCTGCAACAAAAGAGGAAGAATGGGAATGATATTCAAAATTATACATATGGAAAAAATGACCTTAATCAGTAACATATTAAAGCTAATCAATAACTTCAATAGTTAATGCCATTTCGTCATGAGCCTAAAATAAGAACAAACTTTATATATATATATATATATATATATATATATATATATATATATATATATATATATATATATATATATATATATATATATATATATATATATATATATATATATATATATATATATATATATATATATATATATATATATATATATATATATATATATATATATATATATATATATATATATATATAATATATATATATATATAAATATATATATATATAATATATATATATATATATATATATATATATATATATATATATATATATATATATATATATATATATATATATATATATATATATATATATATATATCAGAGTTCCATTCCTGAAACGTGACATAACCAAATTTTCAGCACAGGTCGGAAAACACCTGAATAAGAACCGAGGTCACCCACCTATGCTAACGCAGTGGAAAAGTTCATTATCTAAGACATAAAAACAGTCCAAATACAAAATACAGTATTACTTACCTTTGCTCCTGTGGTTGGCGTGCACAGCGGAAGAGGCATTGGAAGGGAGGGAGAAACAGACTTATTGGGAAGAGAAAGCTGGAGAGGCAGGTGCTGTAGAGACTGGAGCAGGTGAGTCTTGAAGAGGCAAGAGAACATGCAGTAGCTGCAGTAGATACTGTGGCAGGTGAGTCTGGAGAGGCAGGAGAATCTGCAGGTGAAGCTTAAGATACTGGGGCAGGTGAGTCTGTGATGGCAGCAGAGATAGAGGATACAGGATCTGTTACTGGGGGCTCTATCCTCACGAAGAAATGGTCAAGGTGAGTCTGGTAGGAAGCTTTCTTCTTCTCCTCCCAAATTTCCCTTTAACACTACAGGGATTCCATGACCCCTCCGGTAACCTTAGTGTAAGTGTCAGTGTTGGGGGTCCTCAGCCTCAAACTTTGCCAACCCTTCCTCTATCAGGGCAAAATCTTCTTCTATGCCCATGCTTGTAAATTTCTTGGACTCTGAGCTTGGCAATTCTTCTTCCTCTTGAATCAACTGCTTCTCCAGCTGAACGAGGTCCTCAGCAGATAACTCCTCTCCATGAAATTCCAGCATTTTTTGTTACATCATCAGCCCCCACCTCCAACTTAAGCTCCTTACTCAGGGTAACAACCTTCTTGGTGACAGCCTGAACTGTCTTCTCAAAGGCAGTGGTATTAAGTGGAAGGCAAACCAACTTAATATTAGGATGAGTCATCCAAATGGGCAGGGTGGCCATGGGCACTGTCCAGCACTAGCATCACCTTAAAGGGCAGACCCTTGGCAGCACAGTACACCTCTCCAATTCTGGCACAAAATGACTGCTGAACCAGTCTTCGAAAATCTGAAAGGTTACCCAAGCCTTCTTTTTGGACTTTCAGATGACAGGCAGCTGACCCATCCAACTGCCCTTGGATTTTCTGTCAAGTATATCAAAAAGGGCTTCAGCTTGAAGTCTCCAGCAGCATTAGCCCTTAAAAGAAGAGTCAGTCTCTCCTCACTGACTTTATGGCCTGGTGGTGTCTTTTCCTCCTTGGCGATGTACGTATGACTGGGCAAATGCCTCAAGAACAAGCTGGACTCATCCATCTTAAACAATTGTTTGGCAAGGTAACCCCCTCCCTACTTATCTCAGCCAATTCACTAGGAATATCACCACCACTACCAGCCTCACTCTGCATTTTAAGGTTATGCACTTTAGAACGAGCCTTAAAACACTTAAACAAATCCCTACTGGCCACATATTCTTCACTTTCACTCTCTGCCCCCTTTTCCATTTTTATGGCATTAAATAATCTTTTCTCTTTCTCCTGAATCAAGAGGAGGCTCACTGGGATACAGTGTCAATGCTGGTCATCCACCCAATGCACTAATAACCTCTCCATTTCCATCATCAGCCCACTACGCTGCTTAGTAATCACAGTGGACTTCATAGGAACAAAATCTTTAACATGTGTATGGATGCAATCTTTATCCTAAATCATCATCGCCACGGTCGAATGGCTTATCCTCAGTGAGTGGCCAATGTTGGTAGCAGTTTCTCCCTTTTCTGAGCATCTTACTACTTCTACTTAAACTTCCAAAGAGATGGTCTTCCTTTTCTTCATAGCACTGCCATCAGAAGAATCACCACTATGCTTGGGAGGCGTAGTACAGGTCAGTAACGAGCGAACACAAGCAAAATGAACCAAAGACCCGATGAGCATGAGGACAATATGGCGTACGAGAATGAACTAGGTGATGGTTCTTCTTCTCCTCAGTCTATGCCATGCGACAACGTATTCTTTCACTCATCTCAACAAACTGTTGAACATGAAGATCGTACTTATGGGTATGTATTTGGTAATTTTGTAATAAATTAAATCTAATTCCTTCAAATAACCAAATACATAAACAAATAAAGGAAACCACTAACTTGATATATACGTATACAACAAAGATGCGTGACAACGTATTCGTCCGGCACTCTCAACAAATTGTTACACATGAAGATTGTAATTATGACTATGAGTTTGGTAATTTTGTAAATAATTTAATTTCAAGTTCTCAAATAACCAAATACATAAACAAATAAATAAAAAAAGCCATTAACATGATATATACATATAGAACAGTGCTGCTAGATGTATATTTGTCCACCACGCTCACAAACTGTTCAGCACACAGGTTATATTTACCAAATAAACCAAGTAGGTCGAAATTTTATTTATTAGTAAGTTATGGGGCTGGGTTGTAACGACAAAACATTGTAACTCGGGGACAGCGTAAACCGAGGACCATATATATATATATATATATATATATATATATATATATATATATATATATATATATATATATATATATATATATATATATATATATATATATATATATATATATATATATATATATATATATATATATATATATATATATATATATATATATATATATATATATATATATATATATACACACAGTCACCTCTCGAATTAACGCAAGAATAGGTTCTCAAAAGGCTTGCCTAATTTAAATTTCGCGTAATTCAAATAGTCTATTTCTAGGAGGAATAATGTTAACATACATAGATACGTTCCACAAGCATGTATTAACACACTATACCAAAGAATAAAGTTGTGTAAAACACATTTTACAAGTACATAACCAAGCTGATATACGTATGTAATAAACAAGTACAGTATTAAAGATATACAGATAAAAAAAAAGGTAAACAAATTACCTCACTCTATATACTGTGGACAACATGTGTGAGGTGGCAGTGATCACAATGCTAAGCCATAACAACTTGCTGACTAGATTATTCAGAGAAAAATGGACCTAATGACAAATAACCTGAGCTGGTGCCTTTGTTTGCAGTGCGGTCGGTCAGTACCCTCTACAAATGGAATTTTCACCCTTATTGGAGTGATGTTTTCATATAAGTCCTTGTTGTACTAGTACAACATTGATTTATGACTCTCTCTTGCTCTCTCTCTGTATTTATTTATATATTTGTTTATGTATTTATTTGTTTGTTTGTTTGCTTGTTTAAATATTTATTTATCTATCTGTCTATCGAGAGAGAGAGAGAGAGAGAGAGAGAGAGAGAGAGAGAGAGAGAGAGAGAGAGAGAGAGAGAGAGAGAGAGAGAGAGAGAGAGAGAGAGAGAGAGAGAGAGAGAGAGAGTTATAAATCATTGTTGTACTAGTACAACAATGACTTATGAGGAAAATCACTCAAATAAGGATGAAAATCCTATTTTGTAGAGGGTACTGACCGATCACACTGCAAACAAAGGCAGAAGCTCTGGTTAGTGGTCATTAGGTAAATTTTTCTTCTATTCAGCACCTCATTTTTTCTTGTTCGCTTTAAACAAGTATTTTAAATATTTTTACTATTATTTAGTAGACGTGCTAATCCAATTCAGCGTAATTTAAACTCGCATAAATTGCGAAGTGACTGTATATAAAATATATATATATATATATATATATATATATATATATATATATATATATATATATATATATATATATATATATATATATATATATATATATATATATATATATATATATATATATATGGGGTCCTCGTTTAACATCAGGGTTCCATTCCAGACTTTTGACTTAAGTCGACATTCGATGAAAGTCAGAATACATCTAAATTCGAAGATAGGGCAATCTACCTATGTTAAAAATAAATCATTTAAACATTGTAAAAATATGTGATCTTAATCTATGATAGAAAATACTAAAACTAAACTTAATAGTACTGCTACCTTTTAAATATATTAATGGGAGGTTGAAGCTGGAGAGGCAGGCGCTAAGGAGACTGGGGCAGGTGAGTCTGGAGAGGCAAAGGAACATAATGGAGGTACTTGGGCAGGTGGGTCTATAGAGGTGGTGGCACCTGAGGTAAAGGGTACAGGATCTTTTGGTGGCCACTCTACCTTCAAAAAGAATTGGCCAAGGCTAGACTGTAAGGATGCTCTCTTTTTCTCCTCATATATATCCTTTTAACACCTCAGGAGATCACTGATCCCTCTCTCCACCTTCTTGTATCTGGCAACATCGGCGTCCTGAGCCTCAAGCTTTGCCAACAATTCCTCAGTCAAGGCAAACGATTCTTTCAATTCCATGGTTGTGAATCTCTTTGGCTCTGGGCTTAGTAGTTCTTCCTCCTCTTTAAGCATTTGCTTTTCCAGCTGAATGAGGTCCTCTGCAGATAACTCCTCTCCATGATTTTCCATGAGCACTTTTACATCATCAACCTCCATTTCCAACTCGAGCTCTCTAATCATGACAACTACGTTCTTTGTTACAGCCTCAACTGTCTCCTCAAAGCCTCACAAGTCTTTCACAAAATAGGGGCATGCACTCTTCCATGCCCCATTCAAGATCACTTGCATCACTTCCTCCCAAGCATCACCAATATTTTCCACAGAATGAAGAATATATACGACTTCCTTCATGTTCTTGTCCTGTTCCGTTGCCCTGAGAGCCATAGCAATTGTTCTTCGGAGGTAGCAGGCTTTGAAAGAGGCAATGATCCCGTGATCCATTGGCTGTAACATGGAGGTGGTATTAGGCGGAAGGTAAACCACCTTTATAATAGGATGACAGTCATCCAAATGGGGAAGGTGACCAGGGGCATTATCCAGAATTAGCAAAACCTTAAAGGGCAGACTCTTGGAAACACAGTACCTCTCTGTTTCAGGCAGAAAATGGTTGCTGAACCAGTCCTCGAATTTTTATAGGGTTATCCAAGCATTCTTGTTTGACTTCCAGATGATTGGCAGTTGACCCTACCCAATGCTCTTGAGTGCCCTTGGGTTTTCTGCCAAATAAACCAACAAGGCCTTCAGCTTACAGTCTTCAGTAGCATTAGCCCCCAAAAGCAAAGTTAGTCTCTCCTTGCTGACTTTATGGCCTGGCGCTGTCTTCTCCTCCTTGGCGATGTACATACAACTAAGCATACACTTCCAAAACAAGCCAGTCTCATCCACGTTGAATACCTGTTTGGCACGGTAACCCCCCTTCCTTATTATCTCAGCCAAAGCTTTAGGAAACATTTTTGATGCTTACTCATCACCACTAGCAGCTTCCCCTTGCACTCTTATATTATGCAAAATAGCACAAGCCTTAAAATTATTAAACCACCCTCTACTAGCAACAAACTCCTCACCTACACTGCCTTCCCCCTTTTCTCTTTTCAAGCCTTCGAACAACATTTTAGCCTTTTCCTGACTAAGAATAAGGCTTATTGGGATACGCGTCTTCAAGCCAAAGCCCTAACAATCTCTTCATCTCAATCATAAGGCAACTATGCTGCCTCGTGATCACAGTGGACATCATAGGGGTTGAACCTATCACACGGTCCTGGATGCAATCTTTGTCTTTGATGATCATGGCCACGGTCGTATGGGCTAATCCAAGATTGCAGCCAATGTTCATAGAAGATTCTCTCTTTTCAGCATGGCTTACCACTTCAGTTTTAATTTCCATTGTGAAGGCTGATTTTTTCTTCAGAGCACTGCCAGCAGAACTATCACTAACACGCTTGGGAGGCATAGTAATCTCAGTAATGAGCGCACACAATGATAGAGCAGACGAACGCACTAGTCACAATATGATGGGCAGTAATAAACTGAGCAGTGGCTCTTCTCCCTCTTCTAATGACGAGTGACGCTTGATTCTTACAAGACACTCAAGACACTATTCAAATAAAATCATATTTACTGCTATGTGTTGGGTATCTTCTTTTTAAATTCAATATAATTCTTCAATATAACCAAATTTATAAACAAATAAATAAATATAACCAAATTTATAAACAAATAAATAAATGAAGCCATTAACATGATAAATACGAATACTGTACAGCTGTGTATTCACGTGTATTTCAAAGAAAATCGTATTTTCAGCTATATGTTAGTTTTTTTTAAACTGAATACAATCACTCAATAAAACCAAATATATAAATAAATAAATAAATGAGTCATTAACTTCATAAATATGAATACAGCAGTGCTGCTAGCTGTGTATTCATCCGCTGCACTCACAAACTGTTTAGTGTGCATGGTTTGAATTTACCGCACCAGCCAGGTAGGTCGACAAATTAAGTTATTAATAATCTATTAATTATTTACTGGCCTCTGATGTAACGGCAAAACGACGTAAGTCGGACTGATGTTATACGGGGACCTACTGTGTAATCACCTACTTGTGATTACGGGAAAGAGCACCAAGCTCGTAACTTCTCGTCTCCTGAAAGGTTCCATTTTGTACTTAGTGATTACTTATCATACTTGTCCATAAAACTATGGATTGAGTTAGAATTAACTACCTCCTCGCTTAGCGAATTCCAATTATCAACTACTCTTACACTAAAAAGTACTTCCTTACATTCTGCAAAGAAGTTTGCTTATGAAGCTTCAAGCTATGACCTTTAGTTCTAGTGCCAGCCATATCAAAATATCGATCCCTATCCACTCTATCGTAACCATGAAGGAATATAAAGACTGTCACCATATCCCCCCTCAATCTTCTAGCATCGAGTGATGGTAAGTCTAATTCCCTCGGCCTCTCATCATAACTGAGATTGCGTATTTCTCGGGCCAGTTTCGTGGCACGTCTTTAAACTTTTTCCAGCTTAACTACGTGCTTTTTCAAGTGCATATTCCAAAAGGGGGCTGCATATTCAAGTTTTGGCCTCACATAGGTTACATAAATATTTCTGAACATTTCCTTGTCCATGTGCCTGAAGGTTACCCTTACATTTGCTAAAAAAGCATATGCTGCCCTTATTATGCCATTTATATGCATTTCTGGAGACAAATCGGCCAGTAAGTTTACTCCTATATCTCTCTCATTCTCTGTCTCTTGAAGCTGTACTAATATATATATATATATATATATATATATATATATATATATATATATATATATATATATATATATATATATATATATATATATATATATATATATATATATATGCCTCGGCTTAAGTCATTTCGAGTTCAGTCATTCTCGATTATACGTTGGTTTACAAAAAAATATATGGAAAAATAAAAAAATAAATATAAATAAAGTTTACATCATTATAATTAACTTTACATCAGTCCGCTACAAATACAGGTATACCTCGGCTTAAGTCGTTTCGAGTTAAGTCGTTCTCTATTATACGTCGGTTTTCAAAAAAAATATATAGAAAAAAAAATAAAATAAAAATAAAGTTTACGTCATTATAACCAACTTTACGTCTGTCTGCTACAAATATTGGAATCATAATATCACTAGAAAACCATTAAAAGCACATGAAATCATGTTACTGTACCATAAATAAAAACAAAAGCACATAAAATTATGTTATTGTACAATAAATAAGAATAAAAGCATATAAAATCTTACTAAAATACGTACAGTAGTTCCAATATCTACCGTAGGCGTCGTCACTCGTCATTCCCGCGAAACCGCTATTGTTTTGAATTGATTAATTTATGCACGGTATATGTCTGTTTATCGGCTACTCTCATTCTCATTCAATTGTGACCTTATATTTTGCCCCCATGGCACTTAAGAAAATTCCTAGTGCAAGTGCTAAGCGTCATGCTATAACGCTGGACGATAAACTGACTATCATCGGATATTATGAAGAAAATTGAAAAAGAGCATTAAGAACAAACAGAACAGTTATTTTTAATATAATATTGTCAGGGAAATAGCGTGTGAGGGTACATCAGCTGATACGGAAGTAGCAAAACGCTTGCCGATAGAGGTTCGTTCTCCCGCATCCTACTTCTCTTCTACCGCTTAATGCAATCGAATATCATGAAGAAAATTGAATAAAAGCATTAAGAACAAACAGCAAACATATTTTTAATATAATATCGTCAAGGAAGTAGCGTGTGAGGGTGCATCAGCTGATACGGAAGTAGCAAAACGTTTGCCGAGAGAGGTTCATTCTCCCGCATCCTACTCCTCTTCTACAGCTTAAAACGATCGGATATTATGAAGAAAATTGACAAAAAGCATTAAGAACAAACAGCAAACATATTTTTAATATAACATTGTCAGGGAAATAGCGTGTGAGGGTGCATAAGCTGATACGGAAGTAGCAAAACATTTGCCGATAGAGGTTAGTTCTCCTGCATCCTCATCCTCTTCTACCGCTTAATGCGATCGGATATTATGAAGAAAATTGAATAAAAGCATTAAGAACAAACAGCAAACATATTTTTAATATCATCAGGGAAATAGCGTGTGAGGGTGCATCAACTGATACGGAAGTAGCAAAACGTTTGCTGATAGAGGTTCGTTCTCCGGCATCCTACTCCTCTTCTACAGCTTAATGCGATCGGATATTATGAAAAAAATCGACAAAAAGCATTAAGAACAAACAACAAACATATTTTTAATATAATACTGTCAGGGAAATAGCGTGTACGGGCGCATCAGCTGATACGGAAGTGTGACAAAACGTATGCATCCTCGTCCTCACTGCCACCTTCAATGTTGCCAGAATACATAAATGAGAGAAATGATCAATATAAAAAACATACATGTAAGCTGGTAAGTTATTTTAAGTATCTTAAAGATTAAGTACCTTTTTATTTAAATTACAGTACTACCAACTTGTAATTAATATATATCTTAAAATGTACCATACATTTGAAAATAAAAACATCCGCTTTATCTGGCAACACTGGCCACCATGCACGTCCCATGCTAAGCCAGTTGCCAATGGCATAATAGAGTTCATTAATTTGTTTACTGTACATAAATTTAAAAATAAAGATACTACCTGCCCAAAGTGTGAACAATGTGAAGAGAGCCTAGAACATTTTCTACTATTTTGTGAAGCATATGCACAAATAAGAACAGAATATAGTTTTTTAGCACAACCATATATAGAAAAGAAACACAAAATAATTGCTAATATATTGTTATTTAGATATTGTAGTGAAAAAAGACGTCAAAGAAAGAAAAAATTTATAAAAAGAAGTTGTAGAAAAAGAAATCAAATAATAAAACCGCACAAACAATTTAGCAAAGCAAAACCAAGACTTGGGAGCCGTTGCAAAAGGCATATCCCACCCAACTATACTACTACCACAGTAAATCTGTATATCTAGGCTAGCCTAGAGACAAGCTCATTCGATTTAAGTCGTTTTTCGACTTAACTCGTCTCTCCTGGAACCAATTAACGACGTTGGGTGAGGTTTACCTGTATATATATATCGCAATTCACCTTTCGTGAATTCAGTGTATCGCATTTTTTTTTGGCAAGCTCTTTTTTTTTCTGGGTATATAAGTGGAAATATTAAAATTGTCAGTATTTTCATTATTTTATTGGAATTTTTTCTTTCATTATTTTATTGATTAAAAAAAAGTGTTTCCCAGCCTAAGAATAATAAAACCGTAAAAAATAGTAAAATACATAAATCTAAACATGTAACTCTGCACCACAGAAAATATGATACCGGTATCGGTGTTTCGGAAAACGCAAAGGGTCGCACCTAAGTGAGATTGTACATATTAAAATTTCCAATAGTTTCATTATTTTATTGATAAAAAAAAAGCATTTCCTAGCCTAAGAATAATAAAACAGCAAAAAACATAAATTTAAATATGTAACTCACAGTATTGCACCATGTAAAATACGATACTGGTATCGGCGTTTCGGAAAACGAAAAGGGTAGCACCTACGTGAGCTAGTACATATCAAAATTTCCAGTATTTTCATTATGTTATTGATAAAAAAAAAATTATTTCCTAGCATAAGAATAATAAAACAGTAAAAAATGGTGAAAAACATAAACTTAAACATGCAACTCACAGTACTGCACCATGTAAAATATTGTACGATAGCGTACACTGTTTTGGCGTCTTGGAAAACAGAAAGGGTCGCACCTACGTGAGATAGTACATGGGATGCTATTGGCTGATGGGTGGAAGACAACAAATCACAGAATTGTTTTTCTGTATGTTCTGTATCATGGGGTCTGATTGGCTTTTTGATTGAAGCTTCATTCTCCCAGCATCTTCCATTGTCTCACCTCACCCGTTCAGTCTAGTCACGTGTGAGCCGTTCGCGTTGTGTTTCTTAATACGTTGTGCTTGTGATTTTGTTAAACTTTTGTATTTCAACCTCTGAAATTCATCTTCTAAGGGTTCTGTTAGTAAGCCTAAGTGGCAAAGGAAGATGTAGACCATAACAGAAAAGGTAAAACTGTTAGATATGTTGAAGGAAGGAAGAAGGTTCGAGGATGTTGGCCGCCATTTCGGCATCAACGAATCTTCTGTTCGATACATCAAAAAGGATGAGGCAAATATCAGGAAAACAGTGACTATTACTTTTAGTAAAACAGCGAAGTGGGTCATAACACCCCACAATAAGATAATACTGCGGATGGAATCTGCTTTGGCCTTATGGATTGCGGATTGCTGGAAGAACATCAGCTTCGATAAAAATATCATACAAACAAAGGCGAAGAAGCTGTACGAGACATTCACTGCAAATGAACCCGACGACAACAGTGGCGACCGGGAAGAGGAGGAGAAAGAAGAAGAAATCTATATAATATATATATATATATATATATATATACAGTGTTCCCCCCCTGTATCGTGTTTCTTGGTTCGCGTTCTCACTGTATCGCGTTTTTTTTTTTTATAAATTATTATTTTATTTTATGGGTATACGCAAAAATATTAAAATATTGAAAAAAATAAAAATTTTCAGTATTTTAATTTTTTTTATTGAAAATTTTTTTTTCATTATTTAATTGATAAAAAAAAATTTATTTCCCAGCCTACGAATAATAAAACAGTAAAAAATTGTAAAAGACATAAATTTAGATATACGTACGTACAGTATAACTCACAGTATTGCATCATGCGAAATAGTGTCCGATAGCGTACAACGTATTGGGGTCACAGCTACGTGAGCTAGCATATATATTTATATTTCCAGTAGTTTCATGATTTTATTGATAAAAAAAACATATTTCTTAGCCTAAGAATAATAAAACAGTAAAAAATAATAAACAGTATTGCACCACGTAAAATACGATACCGGTATCAGTGTTTCGGAAAACGTAAAGGCTCTCACCTACGCGACCTAGTGAATATTAAAATTTTCATTATTTTATTGATAAAACAAGTATTTCCTAGCCTAAGAATAATAAAACAGTAAAAAACATAAATACAGTACTAACAGTATTGCACCATGAAAAATACGACAACAGTATCACGTTTCGGAAATCGCAAAGGCTCTCACCTACGTGACCTAGTGAATATTAAAATTTTCATTATTTTATTGATAAAACAAGTATTTCCTAACCTAAGAACACTAAAACAGTAAAAAATAATAAAAAACATAAAGTATTAACAATATTGCACCATGTACAATACGATACCGCTATCAACGCTTCGGAAAACGAAAAGGCTCTCACCTACGTGAGATAGTTCATGGAATGCTATTGGCTGAAAGGTCGGGAGACGACGAATCACAGAATTGTTTGCTTTTTCCTCCAATTTCCAATGTGCCGCCTCACTCGCTCAGTCTAACTCACGTGTGCGCCGTTCTCGTTGTGCTTATTACTACGTTTTGCTTGTGATTTTGATTTCAGTGCAGGGAGGGTTTATACAGTACATAAACGTAAAAATAATTGTAAAATATCTATGTATGTCATGTCATCATCATCTCATTCACCGTAATTTTATCTATCACTTTCATAAAAATTTACATTGCTTGCTGTTATTTATAATGTAAAGGTTGTTTTTTTAACAGTGCAGGGAGGGTTTATACAGTACGTAAACGTAAAAATAATTGTAAAATTCCTATGTATGTCACGTCATCATCACATTCACGGTAAGTTTTCCTATCACTTTCATAAAAATTTACGTTGCTTGCTGTTATTTATAATGTAAAGGGTGTTTTTTTAACAGTGCATGGAGGGTTTATACAGTACGTAAACGTAAAAATAATTGTAAAATTCCATGTATGCCACGTCATCATCACATTCACGGTAAGTTTTCCTATCACTTTCATAAAAATTTACGTTGCTTGCTGTTATTTGTAATGTAAAGGGTGTTTTTTTAACAGTGCATGGAGGGTTTATACAGTACGTAAACGTAAAAATAATTGTAAATGAGTAAGTCATGTAATTACCACTTCATTCACCGTAATTTTAACTATCACTTTCATATAAATTTACGTTGCATGCTGTTATTTATGAAGTAAAGGGTGGTATGTTAGCAGTACAGGGAGGGTTTATACAGTGCGAACGTAAAAATAAATTAAAATATCTATGTACATATAGGCTGATCCTACTCCGCGGTTTTCCTGGTTCGCGCCGGGTCCCGGAACCGAACTACCACGATAAGGGGGGAACACTGTATGTATATATATATATATATATATATATATATATATATATATATATATATATATATATATATATATATATATATATATATATATATATATATATATATATATATATATATATATATATATATATAAAACAGTGGAAAAATTGTAATTTTGAATGTGAAAGATATATAGAGGGTTCGCGTCCCGTCACGGTCTGAGGTTAGCAAGGACATGCACCCAGGGTAACGATTACATCTGCCAAAACAAGTCCATCGCAAGAAGGCAACCGTCCTAGTCTTTGGTAGAAAAGGGAGTCCGTGACGTAAAACTGGAACAACAACAGCAGAAAGATATACACATAAAATAAACAAGGATCAGTGAAAAATGGTTCAGATGGGCAAGTTAGATGGATTTTTTTGTTTGTTGTTATAAACTTTTATTTTTGTTCCATTATAAAGTTAATAGAAAAGGAATTAATGTATTCAACTAAATATGATAAAAGACTAGAAAAAGACTACTGCAACATACAAGTTATATCATTACTTATAGACAGAAAGAAAGGGAAAATGAAATCTATGACCAGCAGTTACAATGAAGAGTATTTCCTTCCTTATTTTTTTTTTTTTTTTACCAAATTCATGCACTTTACAACTTATCTTTTCAATTATTTCTACCAACGGCAAAATGCAGTAAAAATCTATGTAATTCACACTTAAGTATAAAATACTGTAAGTTACTCCACTGGTTCCGGTTTTACGTCACGGACTCCCTTATCAACCAAGGGCTAGGACGGTTGCCTTCTTGCGAAGGACTTGTTTTGGCAAATGTAATCCTTACGCTGAGTGCATGCCTTTGCTAACCTCAGACCGTGACGGGGCGCGAACCCTCGACCTGACGCCTCAGAGTCGGAGACGCTACCGACTGAGCCACGGCGACTACACTGTAAGTTACTCCACTCCTTTAGCATATTCATTTTTGTGGAATTTGCATTAAAAAACTCTACTGTTGAAGTGCATGGCTTTTCTGCTTTCAGAATCGGATCAACAGCATAAGCTATAATATACAATTTATCAGTTAAATGAGTCGAAAAAGCAGGATTAACCAAATTAAAAGGCATGTCTTATTGAATGTAGTAATCTTGAAAAGATAACATACCATTGGAATAGCAATAACAAGCATAACAACACACGTAGAGGCTGGCATTCCTGAGTGATCTGAAAGGACTCCAGCCAAAATTGCACCTACAATGCCACCTACGTCAAAGAGGGCCGAAAGATTTGCACTCTGAGCTGCAGTGAAGGAAGCTGTGAGAGGAGAAATTTACATGTACATATTTATCACGTGTAATAATTATATAAAGTGTTATTCGCATAAGCATCTAATATAGCATATTTTATCCCAATTACAAAAATACTGGGAGTTCCTTTCCTAATGATATAGAATACCTATATGGAACATTTAAAAACCTCTTTTATCTTGTTTAATAATGATCTGTCTGTTTGTATCTATAATCACGTTACTTAAAGCATGTGTACTATTTTGCTAAAATTTGAGCTACTTTGCACAAAGTAGCCATATCCAATGGTCATATATCTTCACATGATCTAGGCACCAAGTGACAAGCTGAGCATCTTCTGCTTCCCAAAGTTTATTTTCTCTTACTGTGTATATTTTTTATTTTCCTTCTCCTATGGAATGGTACAAAAATACTGTTTCTGTGTTACCCTGCATGTCGTAAAAGTTGACCAAATGTGGAAAAGTAAGGGGATTGGGTATTCCCCCTTCATATTTTTCTCTCACAGAAAATCAAGCTTACAGAGGAGTTCTGGTAGGAAAATTCTTATTACAACACAAGTAATTGGGTCCTTGAATTTGTATGGTTGTGGAGCAATTGAGAGTAAAAGGAAGGAGACTGGTAGCATGTCAGTAAGAACAATGAGGGATGTGATGGCAATGAGTAAAACAGAGGTATAAGGGTGTTTGCTTTAACTCAGCCACCCCCTTACAAGGGGGATTGCAGCCATTGCATATGGACAGATAGGTACCACTACCAATAGATATTTTTCTCTACATTATATATGTATCTACATCACATAATCAAATTGAGTTACTGCTCCAAAGAAACCATGTTTTTTCTTAAAATGTTTCCACAGGTAACAGTGTACGTTTGGCTAAGAAATTTTTTTACCAATACACAAACTTTCTAGGACCTCTTCTTCAATATATTGTATAATAACTAATATTTCATGTTTAAAAAATACTGGCATATAATCTTAAGCCTTTAAATATAAAAATATATACTCATTTGAAGACAAAGAACTTACTGCTATTGTTAATGTAATTTGGTAACCAGTAAAGGAATGTGTACGAAACCAGCTTTGAGAAGAAGAGGCTTAATGAAAACTCCACAACACCCTGAAATTAATGTGTGATATAAAACCTTTGGAACAAAAATAATCCTTAAACTCCACTGTACAAAAATAATTTTGGTTATACACAAAATTTATGTAATTTCATCAATGATACAGAAATAAAAAAACAAATTTCTTGTTATAATAACATAGGAGTATTTAGTAACTAAAAGAGTATATTATGGAATGAAAACAATTTCCATTCATTCTTGCTTCACTATGCAGTAATTACTTACAGGAATTTTAAGCGAATCCACAAAACTAATTGCTTGCTCTTCTTCTAGAGATGAGGAGGGAGAGTCTCCTTCCTTTTCTTTCCCATCATATGACAATGCTTGAGCTTCCTGTAAAGGAGACTATACAGGTAATTACTTGACAACTATCTAATATGATAAATGTCTACTCATACGTCATTACTGCAACTATATACAATAGTCTAATAATTGCTTTTTATGACCAATTTAGTAATCATATATGTATATTCAGAAATGAATCACAAAACAACTTCCATTTAAAGTGTCTTCACTTGACATTAACATTAAAAGTGCTAGTTTTACAGCAAAGAACAAATGCAGTTCAAGTGCATTTAAAATCTCTAACCGTAAAAATATTTAAACATCAGTAGGGCATACAAGACCAATGTTTATTACCTACAAGATTATATGAGTAGCTAAATGGGATCCATACAAATTTACACAGATTTTGTCACGTTACAAGACATATTCACATTTCTCACAAAGGAACAGACAGACCAGGGGAGAGCACGTGATAAACAGTGAAAAGAACTTTTAAATAATGTATTAAATATTATGTAAAATAAACTTGGTATCAATTAATAGCAGCCTCAAGAAGAACATGTCAAGTCTAAAAACAATAGATTCTAACTTCATTATAACTTTTTAAGAATTACATATGTTTACGAACCTCATTACCCAAGAGGGTTGCAGTTTCCTCTTCTGGAGCTTCAGCATACACAGGTATATTTCGACGTCGGGGTGGGGGAGAGACACCTGCTGGCTAAGGAATCCCAACATATCAGCATACATAATAACTGACTTCATGACCATGAATATGTCAGCTCAGTATAAGAATATATACTATATTTACATGGTGTTATGTACAGAACAAAAAATCCATGATAGACAGAATATTATCCCTAAAAGAAATCAGAAGACTAAATAATTCCCTCCTTAAACTGTAATAAGTCTATTCAAGATATTAAACTTTGTAAACCTACATACTTACAGATATGCATCAAAATATTAATATTTAAAATAATGATACAAATATTAATGGAATTATTCTATAGATTTCTGGTTTACTAAGGCTTCTACATTTGATAATGAAAGATAATTAGACAATCCTAGATATCAATTCAATTTCTTGGGGTTGTCATTATGGTACTTGTTGTTTGAGAAAACAATATAATATGCTGTCACTTCAATTTCATATATAACTTTAAAGAATTTGCTAGTGTAAATACTATATATTCATATCATAGCCTCTATTACTCTATAACTGTTTATACAAACATACAAATTAGCAACATTAGTGACTATAAATGTGCTTGTGAAATTATATTATGTGCTCATGTTGGTGATGCTTGCCCACTTACCCTGTGGATGACCCAAACAGGGTTGTGGGGGGGAATTTTGGCAACCCTTTATCAAAAAGGAGCTGAGAAGAGTGTTCAAAGCAAGTTTGGCTTCTGCTTATTATGTTTGCTTTCCTACAGCCACCCCACTTACAAAGGGGATTGCAGCAACTGTATATGCATAAGAATGTTGGTGATCCGTTTCACAGAATCTTCAAGTGACTGGGATCTAGTGAAAAGCTCAAAGAGACTTCGGAAAAAATACACTTTCCTTTCCATGGCTGTCACAAAGCAAGCATAATTCTTCATAGAAGCAAATGGGAAGAAGAAGGGTGGGCAATGACAGGATGTAGGAGACTAAGTAAATATGTTTTTCCCTCCTCAATGTACCTTTTCCTGTTTGTCTACATACAATCCATCAGAACTACTACATTTTAGGGTGGAAGCATTATACTAGATTTCTTGGAAAGAAAACAGAACTTACTTATTTGTCATATAAATTTTTACGACAGCCAACTTAACCCCTGATCAGTTACTTATATGAAATTTATCACAATGCAAAATACCAAAGTAAACAGAAGCTTTGGAGGAATCCTTATTTCTTAAAGGTATATTATAAGTTGTTCATGTACACAGAGAGTAACATCAAGAAAAAAAGGAAATATAACAATCTATATACTGTACATAGCCCTATTCCCCCTTGTAAGAGGAGTGGCCAAGCCAAAGACTATGCATTCACCACAATCCAATAACTATCAATAAATACTTAAAAGGTAATACAGTTGTGTCCCTAACCTACAAACGCCTGTTCCCACGAACAAAATTTCGAATAAATTTTAACCCTATATCATGAACAAACACCAGCTCACGAACACACATGCGTCGGCCAGATGACCATGTTTCCCGATTGCCAGCTCTCAGAGCTGCATTCGTGCCCACGCTGTGTAGTTCTTTCATGATCTGTTTGTCGTTTTTGCTTTATTTTGCATTGTTTTGCCTTTAAAACTAGCCCTTATTATAGCTCCTAAGAAAGTTAAAAGCATTAGTGACAGTGGTGTCAAACACCCTACATGCATAAAAGTGGAAATTAAGTAGGATATAATTTCTAAGCATGAGAATGGTGTTCGTGTTTCTGATATAGCCACGCAGTAAGACATGGCAAAATTGAAGGAGTAGTCCTCCTCCTCCTCCTCCACCACCATCCACGAATGCCAGCAACAATCATTCACAAAGGTAAATTCAGTACTGTTTCTTGCCTACATTATTTGTTTCTTACCTGTTTATTATTAGTGGGAGAATGAGACAACTTTTTCTAAACATTGGACTTTGCTATTTTATAATGGGTATCAACTAGTGTATACTGTACACCTGAATATGTAGATGATTTACTTTAGTAGAGTAGAATTCTTTTCTAGTATTCATGTAATTTTCCTTTTACATATGAAATGCATATAACTTGTATTATATTTCATGTTTATACTGACTAGAAAAATTCTAAAATGAATATTTATTGTGACTAGGAACGGATTAATTGAATTTACATGCTTTTCAATGGGAAAAATAAATCAAACCCAAGAACAAACCAACCCAAGAACAGGTTTTAGGAACAGATTAAATTCGAGGGTTGGGGTCACTACTGTACAACACAATAGAGTGGGATTATATGGTTCAACAAAACAAGAATTACACATTAATATGGATAATAATGGTCACCATGAATTAATTAAAAACACATTAACACCATTCACAGGTGACTAACATAAGGTACAGACCCCGAGCACAAGTGGTATATTAAGGTTTAAAAGACGGGAAGAATGCACAACCCACAGGAATATTAACAATTCCATTCCTGGTATTTTGTTTTCAGTTTTTTTTTATTACATAATGTTTAATTTTTATAGAATCATACTGCTTTTCAAGGTGTCATGAATGGCCATGAACTATTCAAGCACTTAAAAGTTTACAAAAAATAATTCAGTGGCATTGCAAACGTCTTGCTTGGCAATGAATATGTTGAATACTAATTCAGAGATGATATTCTTAATGTCATGGTAGGGGACTTTACATTTTGGATGGGAGAGCTTTAGGGGAAAGCACAGGGGCTTCGTGAAATGTGCATATGATAACTTTGTCCCTGTGTCAAGGTGATGAAAGATAACCTGTCTTGTACGGAAATCAAATATTAAATCAGGTTGGCAAGGCATCCACTGGTTAGCTCTCAAAATCTTGGCATTGCATAATGATGATTATGAAAAGGTGCATAATAATTTCCAGAAAAGCATGGGAGATTCCTACTTTGGTAAGACAGCTGGGGCTAACTGAATTGATAGAGAACCACCTGCAACTGCAAGGGGGTAAGGAACGTGGCTCTGGCCCGAGGGTTGAAGTGCAAAGTTTCATATATAAAGAGGCATGAAATTGAAAGACCTTTTACCAAAGTAAATTTGTAAATAAACAGCTATTCTGATGACACTACTATGTATCTACTTTTTGAATCCGCAAGATATTGTCACCATCTTACAAAATGAGCTCATACCAAGAAATTATTTCTATTACACAGTTATCTTAAAAATATACACTTTCTAATCAATCATGATTAACTTCTCTAAAATTACTTCATATTCCGTATATTAAATATAAAAATATTGAAAAACCTGGACTTATTCTCTAAATCATCAGGAGGAAATATAACTACAACGAACCATATACAGCCCAGCTCACACTAAAGCAGGACAGTAGGTGGACAAAAAACATAATATTTAACTTTAACTATTCACAAAATATGTTAAAACAATCATTCTGACTCATGACAACCACTGTAAAATATTTGGCTTTTGAAAAATATAATTTCTGGGAATAAGATGTATTCTAACTGACTTATAACGAAATTGTCCAACTATCAACAATTTTGATATCTATTTGCCACCCAGTCAACTCCACATACTTAAAACGAAACCAATAGTACATATATATACAGCAAGAAACAATGAATATAATTAT
>JAXCGZ010022913.1:0-37500 GCA_037179515.1 Halocaridina rubra
GCAATGTGTCATCTTGCAAACATATAGCTATCTTAATTAGCTACTTTACAAAATAGGATTCATGACAATGGCTCCTATGTACTAGGGAATTAAGGTGAAAGACATTTTTACCAATCTCAACCAAGGGAGCATGAAATTTAAAAGGGTGCATGCTTGTTACAGTCACCCCCATATGATTAATTAAATGTTACCTCAGTATTAGTTTTATTATATAAATTAGTTACAGTAATTGTATAAAAATGACAAGACAAACAACAATAGCAAAATAGATCATAAATGTGGCAAATCTCTAAAATAATTAGAGAGCAGGAGTTAGTCAGTGTCTTCAAAAATGTTCTAATCTCGCGTGTCTCTGGTCAATTGGGCCAATCTGTATCTGTACACAAGAAGCCAATCACTGTTTTTAAGGATATCCTATTCTCGCATGTCTCCTACCCCAAATATGATCTCTACACCAAATATGATAATCCTAATACTCCTATAAATAACTCACTCTTACAGAAGTTATGGTTTTTCCAATTATGGGACTTGGGAGCTGTTCCCTTTTAATTGGCGATTCTACTTTGGCCTTGGCAAGAACAGCAACGTCTTCAGGTTTGAGTCTTAGCTGGGCTGTATCAACCTGCAAGCACATATTATTCATGAATTTAATTACCTTCCTAGAATTTTTTTCATCCGGGGTGGCAGTAGCCTGGTGAAAATGTAAAGAATTTTGTTGAGAGGCTTTCAATATTTTACTTATTTCACTACAAATATTACCCAGTAAAGCCTATGGTATTACATATTTCTTACACAAAGATAATACTTAATTCTCCCGAAAATATAAAATATCAAAAACTGCTTCCCTATTTAATAGTATCTTTTAACATTTTACATGTAAGTGAATGTAAAATTCTTTTCCTAAAAATACTACTAGATATGATTCTTACTTTATACTAAGCATAAATAAAATCCAAAACTATTAATTGCACAGATATACAGGTTTAAAACCGATTTCTGACAAACGACAGAAATTTTGTTATATAACACGAGAACAATGATGATAGTAAAGGATAAAAAAGACATTGTATGATACCAATAAATTTTTTCCTAATAACTGCAACTATACAAGAAAATAACTAATATACAAAACAATTAATTTTCAAAGCAATATACATCTTTATACAGAATATTTAATAGTTATCAAACAGTCTGCCATATTCCACTGAACCAGCAAACTGGTGATGGCTGTGAGATGTCAATATCTATGATATCAATATATTACCAACCTTAGTAGGAGAAGAAATAGGTTCAAGGGTGACATTAGGAGGGCCCTTCACCGTTAAAGGATCCTTCGCTTTTGCACGGCTTTGTCTTCGAGGTGCTTGTTTTTTGTTTTTATTCCCTCCAGGGCCATTTAGATGGTGCATACGTTCTGAAATATACGTAATTATAAATACAATAATTCTTAAAAAAAATAAATGATGTTTGCACTGATTACACCAAATGCCATAATATCAAGAATATATGCACATACAGTATTTGAAAGAGGACACAAGCTAAAAGGCTTCTAAAACATCTAAATTAAGTAGATTACATACAAATGCATCTTCATACAAAATTATGCAAAACATTCTTGAATTATTGTAAGTAAAGCCATATATCTGATGCTGGTGGCCATAACTGAAAAAATATGAAGAAATATAACTTACACATCCACATCCCATCTATCAGGTGCTTTGTGGCACAAGAGTAAAAGTTCAAGGAGGAAGTCTGCCAGACCCATGCTCCCATAACCCTTAAAACTGACTCTTACAATATTCAGGTAGTATTAGGGCAGTACTCTTTTTCGTTTATCAAAAGATATAGGAGAGGATTTACGTCAATGACTCTTGTTTTTATTACGGGCTAGGATGGTGCATTTTTGCACAAGACTTTGGTTTCAACAGGTGTAATTGCCACCCTGAGTCTATGACCTTTCTAACCTTAGACCTGTAGCGGGACACAAACCATCGACCTTCAAAGTCTGGAACGCTTTCACTTTGCCATGGTGACAACTCTTTTATCAATAGAGATAACAAGCTTGTTTAATTACAATAAAATAGCTTTCCTACACAATTATGCAGCAAGTGCAGGTCCTATTAACATACATACCAAACTCCTCCTCATTTCTATTTCTATGTAAATAGATCCATAGTTTCCTAGGTGTATCGTACTTGACACACGGGTCGTTTTCATAATGAAGTCTGTCCAATGCTCCAGACACAACGCTGTTTAAATTATTTTCGGCAGTGTGACTAGTCAAGGGGGCCAAATACTGTGACTCCTTCAGTAATTCACATATATCAGATCGGGTACCTTCCCCGTTTGGCAGACGAGCGACAGCGTCACGAACTGAAACGATATTCTAAATCACACACCATGTATAAAGCAGATTTACCAGCTTTTTACAATTTTGAAAGTTATTAATGTGCATTTCTATGAAGAGAATATATAAAGACTACTTCTATTATATAATACTATATATATGGCCATATTTCCCCTTGTAAGAGGGTAGGCTGACTAAAAGACAATTCTGAAGCTTCACAGGATAAATGAAGCAAGACAACACATTTGACTTTTATAACAAAGACAGACTAAAATTTCCAAATGATTATGAACAAACACATACCAAGAGAGAGAATAGTTACATAGGCAGGCCTATCAGGAACCAATAAGGAATGCCCGCGAGCTTTGTTGAGTCCTTGTTGCTGCGTGTAGATTCCCTTCACAGGTCCAACAACACTCTCATAACCATGCATTCTAATGAGAAGTTAAAGGATGTCATTGGTGATTTATTGATTATAAATATTTCAATCGTTATAAATTTACAGAAATGGTAACAATAAAATATTAATGATTTCAAAACATACATGACACAGACTTTTATATCCAATTCTACCAAGATCATTTACGATACTACAAGGTACTTCAAAGTAAATAGATACACATACAAAAATTTCATGATCTCATAAATATGCATGAAAATAAGGTAATGATATCAAGGTCATTTATTACGGAATCAGAAACTAGAGCATAAACGTGAAAGAAATAAAACAGAATAATGCACCTGAACGTATATGCCTTGTGTGGTTTTTCGTATCTCAACTTTTCCTGAGCACGGTACAGTTCCTTCTCAGCATCAGTTGCTGGCTGCACAGTCCAGTTCGTACAGCAACGTGGAGGAGGAATGACATCACTCTCTTCACTCTCCATACGATTCCCTAACATGTCATCTTCTATCCATTCAGTACTCATGGATGCTCTAAAGAGGAAATATTACTAAATACAGTACCTTCAAAACTTTGAAAAAAAAAAAAAATTATAATTAATATTATTGTCAATATTATAATTGCTATTATTACTATCATTATCACCCTTGTGAGACAAAGTAAACATTAGCCTAATGCACTTCTCATTTCATTTTCTTTTTCTCACCCAGGCAAATTATTATCATTTTGATACACTGAGCTGATGGTAGCTCAAAGTGCTTTTCATATACCTCTGTCTTTTTTGAAGCAGTGGCTCTTGTTAAATCTTGCCACAACTGAAAAATACTACATCTGCTGGGTCTAACAGAAGTTAAGTCAATACGTATTAACTTTCAATACTCACTTATTTGACAAGTTTCCCATCTGCTTTTTATTTTATCCTTATTTTGAAGGATTACTAAATGAAGAGAACCCAAGAGCAGTATTTGGAGATGGACTTCCAAATGAAGCAGTTACAACAACAATGGCTAGAAGAGAGGTAGAGCGGGCAGTAAGGAAAATGAAAAATGGAAAGGCAGCAGGACCTAATAAGATGCCAGTGGAGGTATGGAAGAGTCTTGGAGAGGTAGGTATAGATATCTTGTGGGACTTAATGCAAAAGATCTTTAATCAGGAAAAAATGCCAGAGGAATGGAGGGGAAGCCTAACCATCCCAATCTATAAAGAAGGGAAGGGAGACATTCAGGAGAGTGGAAACTATAGAGGTATAAAGTTGTTAAGTCATACTATGAAGATATGGGAGAAGATCATAGAGAAGAGACTCAAGAGAGGTAACGGCAATTGGAGATAAACACTTTGGCTTCATGCCTGGAAGAGGGAGAGTGGATGCCATATTTGCCTTGAGACAAATGATGGAAAAGCATCGGGAGAAACAGAAAGGACTGCATATGGTCTTTATTGACCTGGAAAAGGCATATGATCGTACCACGTCAAGAGGTGTGGAGGTGTATTAGAGAAAAGGGAGTCTACGAGAAATATGTAAGAATCATCCAAGATATGCATAAGAGGGCAGAGGCAAATGTTAAGAGCAGTGTGGGCTTGACGAAAAGTCTCTCAGTAAATGTTGGTCTGTATCAAGGGTCTGCTTTGAGTCAATATCTATTTGATCTGGTCTTGGATGTAGTAACCCAGGGTATTAGAGATCAGTCTCCATACTGTACGCTCTTTGCAGATGACACTGTACTGTGTAGCAACAGACGAGAGGTAGTGGAGAAGAGTGATGGAAGATAGAGGACTGAAAATCAGCAGGAAGAAGACAGAGTACTTAAGGTTGAGAGATGATGAGGATAGGGAGGTCAATTTGCTGGGGGAGGTGTTGAAACGAGTTGAAAAGTTCAAGTATTTAGGATCAACAGTAGCAGAGGATGGTGACCTAGAGTCAGAAATAACCCACAGAATACAAGCGGGATGGAAGAACTGGAAGAAAGTGTCTGGGGTGCTGTGCGACAGGAGAATAGGGATTAAGATGAGGGGTAAAGTGCATAAGACAGTTGTGAGACCTGCGATGATGTATGGAGCAGAGACATGGGCAATAAAGAAGATACAAGAGAAAAAACTGGATGTGGCAGAGATGAGGATGTTGAGATGGGTGTGTGGGGTGACAAGAAGCTATAAGATAAAAAAACTAGGTAATTAGAGGCACCTCAAAAGTTAGAGAAATATCAGATAAGATACAAGAAAGTAGACTAAGATGGTATGGTCATGTCGTTAGGAGGGATGAACAGTATGTTGGGAGGAGGGCGATGGAAATGGATATACAAGGTAGGAGAAGGAGGGGGAGACCAAAGTGTAGGTGGATGGATTGCATCAATTACGACCTGAGGTCTAAAGGTTTGTTGGGTGATGAGGTATGGGACAGAAACATATGGAGAACACAGACCAGAAACATCGACCCCACATAATAGTGCGAAAAGATGTGAATGAAGAAGACTCACTTATTTGACAACCAAAACTGCGCCAAAGGTTCAAGATGACCATCACTGTCTCGTCCCGCTCCAATCCACTGGTACACTCTAAGCGGGCTCTTGTATTCAATATAAGGAACAAAGTCTGCTGGCTGTACATCTACAGGGAAAAGTCCAGTTATGTTTTAAAAATCATTACACACAAAAATTCTGTAAGATGCAGCTCTAATCGGGATATAGGTAGTTCAGACAGGTGGCTTACTCAGAGAACGGCGTTTTCAGTAAAAAATTCAACAGATCAAAGGCTAGAAGCATGCAAATTTTTAAATATTATTCTAAGAAACCTAGTACTGTACAAAAACTTCATATACTGTATTTAATGTCTGTGACTCCTAAGAAATTATTTTATATGGGAATTACTTATATGTATTTCTAACATCAGCATTTCAAATTAGGTTTCCACTTCTATAAAAAGACACTAATGTGAGAAGGGTAGGATTAAGGCCCTGATGTTAAACTTTTTTAATCAGCTGTGGTCCCTACTGGATTCAGCAAGAGCTACGATAAAATAAAACTAAATTACCACGATTACAACACTCACCAGTAAAATGACCACAGAGAAAATTGATGGCTGAGGGTAAGATGTTGACCCAAGAGGGGACAAGATAATACCACTCATTGAGGGGCGAGATAGCCGATTCTTGCCACACTCTAATGCTCGATTCCAGCTGCGCCCGAGTCATGCGCTGCTCGCCGGTGGAGCAGATGATATCTCTTATCAAACTAAAGAAACATATATGTGTTTCCTGAGTCAGTTCTGGAGCTATGCAAGCCCTGAAAATAAATTATACAAAAGGAACATGAAAAACGTATGGTATCTGAAAAGAGTACAACTACAGCTATACTCATAACAAAAGTTACTAAGAAATTAATATTTATACTTAAAGCAAAACATTTCTTACTCTTAGATCAATACCAACCAAAAAATTTTAATGCACTGAATCCATTGACCAAGCTCTGGTGAATCTCAATGTTAAAGAGAAAAGTTGATAAAACACCATAAAACAAATTTTAATGCCATAAAGACATTTACATTCATTAAAAGACTCGGAAGGGTCCATACTGCCATTTATTTCTAAAGCATAAGAAAGCAAATAAAATTTCCATCTAGAAATAAGGGAATAAATTTATACACCAAAACTAAAAAAATACAGAATCATTTGGGACATTTGTGCTTTGATCAATGAGGCTTCTAGAAATACTATATAAAGGGTATTTTCATTATGGAATATTACATAATATATTCTTAATATTCACTTAAGGCTGACCATCACCATAGGAGTAATCACATCAAAATCTGTGAACTACTGTTACGATTTATTTCAACTGGTTTCAAGCAAAGCAACTGACCCTATACTTTCCAATGCAGCTGTGAGTTCCGAGGACGTTTCAATAGCAGCTGTGACCTGGTCTTCCAGAGGCTCTTCTTTTACCTCAGTCTTAATATTTACAACATCTTCTGGAGGTAGAGGCTCCACACCTAATCCTCCAATATCATTATCCTCAGTGGTCGTTGTTGTTATGGTCTCAATTGGCTCAGCCTTCATTTTGCCACTCTTTGGACTAGATCTGTGATAAAATTTGAATTATTCCTTTCATACTAATCATTATTATTTTAGTTCTCTCACAAGTTAATGGAGGTACTGCTCTCTAACAGTGATATTTCATATTTGAGGGTGTCCTCTCTACTTGGTAAAGTAACACGATCTTAAAAATGAGATAATATACCAATCATATACTTATAATCATCAAAATATGCTCCAAAGAAGGCTTACATAGTAAACCCATGTAAATATGCTCCAAGAGGCTTTATATTGCAAACCCAGGTAAATTTGCTCCAAGAATGCTCTATATTGTAGACTTACGTAAATATGCTAAGGTAGATTTATATTATAAAACAATGTATGCTTTCAAGAAGAGAAATACTGAATTTAACCTTGCCCATAAACAACAAATACTACTCTTTCCAATATAACCAGTTTATAATGTAAACAACAGTGAGAAGTACATTTGAAATGCTTATATGACAAATTATGCGCTAATATTGGTCTAATATGGCATATCTACAAAATGTTACTTGATGTAGCTCGTTCATCATCAAACTAATAGTACGATAATTTCAAGAAGACCTGCATGAGCAAATGATATATCCATATGTCTACTGACATTTTGTGACCTTATATACATTTATAATTATATTCCAAGGGGTGTATTAAAAGCAAACTCAAAGTCAATGGAGAACAAATGGCTCACAATCCCTTCCTCCAATAATATATCTTTAACTTATACACAGAACAACTAATGGAAGGTGGGAGAATGGGAAGGGTACTAAGCAGCCTAACTACATCTTTTTCTTTCTGGTGTGACAATCCTGTTTGCTTAAGTGTGATATAGTGTTAAACTGAAAGAATAAATCTCGTCTAAATACAAGTGCCATATTCTCCCTTTTAGGAGGGGGTAGCAGAAAAAAAGCACATGCCCATTCATCTTTGTTCTCACAAATGCTAACACATTCACACAGTTTCTCAGAAAATTAACAATCTTCTCCCATTTACTCTCACTCGTTCCATAGCCACATACATTCAGAAAGTTAATGACAAAGGTTCTGGGAGGAGTTTCCATGAAAGAACCCCTTGTATACTATGACTATAACTTTCATGGCACACACGTCTATCTGAAGGTGGTATTCTTGTACCCCATCCCGAGAAAAGAAAGGAATGCTGAGTAAAAATGAAAGTGGGAATGAGCTCATGGAGGAAGACGACATTTAACTCCTCAAATAGAAAATTAATAATATTAATCCATTTACCTTTTCTTGGCTGGTGGAGTAGCTACTGGTGTTTCCTTTTTAACATCTGGTTCTTCTGAGTCGCTGCTTGATGACGACGACGATGAAGAGGAAGACGATTCGCTCTCACTGACCACTTCTGTTTTAATATTCAAAGGAAGGTCTGCAAGTACTGTTGGAGCTGGTGGTTCCTTTTTTACTTTAACTTTTTTCTTTGGTTTTTCTAGCGTTAACGGGGACATTGAATTTTTCTGAGGCTGCCTCTTTGCTTGTATTTGTGCTCGTGACACAACTTCTTGTAGCGTAATCCCTCGTGTGTCAAGGTCTATTGAAGACTGAAAATAAAGACATATGAAAATATTAGTATGCAAAGCTACATATGAGCACCGTTGTAAATAAAAAAAAAATCTGAACAAAGGGAAAGAAAAGTATCAAATTGAGTCTATCCAACCACAGAAAATTTAGTGAAAAATTATGAAAATCTCTTTAAAACGTCTCTGCAAAAGTAACAGTAATTATAACTGTTAACTTAAAGTTGCCATCTAATGCTAAGGAACTAATTTCAATTCTTGACCTAAGTATATAAAAAAGCAAGGGGTGAAGTCAAATCTTACATATATAAGAACAAGTCTCACCTCTCTCTTGTTTCTCCTTAACCTATGGGCTGATAGCATGGCACGAAAGTGGTCATCTGTGAGATCAAGAGGATTGCTCGTTGGCGTAATTTTCAACTCCAAGTCCAATGCCAAAGATCCGCTGCTGTGAGTTGCTCTAACAGGAAGCAAATCAGAAGGAAGCGATCCTTCAAGACCCCCAAGCTGCCTGCGTTGCTTTTTATTGAGAGATGCACCAGGACCCTCTACAGATAAATAAAAATAAACTATAAGAAAATGCACCAGGAACCCTCTACACAAAGATAGATAAATATAACCTGCAGAAAGATGCACCAGGACCCCCTGAGAACAAATACAATATAAAAATAACCTTCAAAAAGATGCAACAGGGCCCTCTACACAGAGATAAATTATAATAACCTTCAGAAAAATGCACCACGGCCCTTTACACAGAGATAAATAAATATAACTTTTAGCAAGATGCACCAGTACCCTGTACAGAAATAAATATATATAAGATTCAGAGACTTTGTAATAATTTTTATCTCAAAGCTTTCTTAAAATTATGTAAAGGAAAGTTTTTTTGTTTCTACAAAGGACTACAATACAGGCATACACAATAAAGTATTGACCTCTACTGTAGCTTACAAAGAACAAAGGTTTAATATGCATAAAGTGCAATTATGATAGGGAACTATTATAATCAGAATTTTGAAAGTGTACAACTTCAACACAAGTTTGTAAATTTATATTACAGTATTTCCTTAGTTCATCAAAATATGCATTTTATGCAAAAACTAATTTATACTTTTGAATTTGCATTTGGTAAGTAAACAGAAATAACATAGCATTTCTTTCACTGTTCTCATATAACTATTATGAAGAGCTTTGTCATATCACTATGGTCATGCATCTATCGTCAAAGAATGCATGCAATTATTCCTAAAAGAGCACAGGAAGGGAGAATCCATAGAAGTACCAAATGCATATCATATCCAAGAGTGTAGTATAAAATGACACTGCTAAGTTTACATATAAATTTGTTCCCAGGATGATCCCTATCCAATGCTGTTTACATGGTGGCTACAACTCGACAAAAATAATGCTGTTTACATGGAGGCTATAACTCGACAAAAACAGGTGACAGCAAGCCTCCGCATAACCTGCAAGTTCTTCCCTTCCCTCTCCCTTTTAGATGGTTTTTACTACACAGGAAATGATAGCATGATATCTCCCCCACCCACTACGATGGATATCCCTTTTGGGCACTTTCTATCATATGTTGGGAATATTTGGGCAGCAGAATTTTTCCCACATCACCAGGGATATCCCATTTAGTCACTTCTTACACACACACACATATATATATATATATATATATATATATATATATATATATATATATATATATATATATATATATATATATATATATATATATATATATATATATATATATATATATATATATATATATATATATATATATATATATATCTACACAGGGAATATAAAGGCACCATTCTTTTTCCAAATAACAAGGGTCATTTCTTGTGACTGCCTCCTACGAAATACTTAAAATATAGGATCAAAAGTTTTTTCCTCCCTCACACCACAGATATTGCTTAATAAGACACACAAGTACACTGAGGGTGAAAGTTTTCCTCATCCAATGCCAAAAGTATAGCTTTTAAATGCCTCCTATGATGGGATGATTAGGAGTTGAAATCTTTCTTTACCACCACCACCACCTGGAATAATATCAATATGACGCTACATACCTGGGTAAATTTCATCTTCTGAGATATCACTTGTATCGCCAACCTCTGTACGAATAGCTGCCAATTCACGGAAATACCGCTTCTTTGTGCAATATTCTATAGATGTTCGGGAACTCCTTTTCTTGTTATGCTGCAATAACAAGAGAAAAGTTTAAGAAGAAAAACCGATAATGTATATTACACTTTTTTCTAAAAAGGTATTGAGGGTAACATGACAGCAACTTGATCAGTGAATACTAATATTCTCTATCAGCTGTTTTGCAATAATAGACTTCTTATCTTTAAGCTTAAACTTGGAGTACATACAGAAAGGATATAAGCTAGCCTAACTCTCAGTGCACCAAACCACTATGCATTATAGTAGTTATTATCAACAACACCAAATCTAAGTAAATACCCATACTAACTTAAGGAATAATTAAAATTTCCTTCATCAACCATTGGGATCCTTGGCAGGACCCAAATCCTTGTCTAGCTATGTGCTCTTTTAAAAGCTGCTAAACCCAAGATTTCTTTTGACACTGCTAAAATCTAGACTCATTACACTACTGAATACTTGTATTTCCTTTTCATAGTGAATCACTGCAACTACATGAGCAATTCACCAATAACTGATATGCACAATATATTTTCAACACTGCAGTTTCGTCACTGATATGCACAATATATTTACATTTCAGTTACCTCTCCTAAACTACAGGAATTTTAGATATATAGTCACTACAATGTAGATGATTGTTTTAAGGATATACAGTGATCTTTCGCTCTATCGTGTTTCTTGCCTTGCGAATTCACTGTATGCGATTTTTATTGGCAATTTTTTTTTTGGGGGGGCGTATGCAAAAATATCAAAATATTAAAAAAATATAAATTTTCAGTATTTTCATTTTTTTTTTTAAATTTCATTATTTAATTCATAAAAAATATTTATTTCCCAGCCTACGAATAATGAAACAGTAACAAATAGTAAAAAACATAAATTTAGATATATAACTCAGTATTGCATCATGTGAAATACTGTCCGATGGCGTACAATGTATTGGGGTCTCACCTACGTAAGCTAGCATATATATTAAAATTTCCAGTAGTTTCATGATTTTATTGATAAAAAAACATAATTCTTAGCCTAAGAATAATAAAACAGTAAAAAATAGTAAAAAACATAAATACTAACAGTATTGCACCATGTAAAATACGATACCGGTATCAGCGTTTCGGAAAACGAAAAGGGTCGAACCTATGTGAGATAGTACATATTGAAATTTTCATTATTTTATTGATAAAACAAGTATTTCCTAGCCTAAGAGTAATAAAACAGTAAAATATAGTAAACAACATAAATTTAGATATATAACTCACAGTATTGCATCATGTGAAATACTGTCCGATAGCGTACAATGTATTGGGGTCGCACCTACGTGAGTTAGCATATATATATTAAAATTTCCAGTAGTTTCATGATTTTATTGATAAAAAAACGTATTTCTTAGCCTAAGAATAATAAAACAGTAAAAAATAGTAAAAAACATAAATACTAACAGTATTTCACCATGTAAAATACGATACCGGTATCAGCGTTTCGGACAAAGGCTTGCACCTACGTGAGATAGTTCAAGGAATGCTACTGGCTGAAAGAGTGAGAGCTCTGTATCATGGGGTCTGATTGGCTTTTTCATTGAAGTCTGGTTCTCCCACCATCTTCCATTGTCTCGCCTCACTCATTCAGTCTAACTCACGTGTGCGCCGTTCACGTTGTGCTTGAGATTTATTTTCTTCACCTTTTCAACCTCTGCAATGTCTCCCAAGCATCCTTCATCTTCTAAGGCTTCTGGTAGTGAGCCTAAGCGGCAAAGGAAGATGTTAACCATAACAGATAAGGTGAAACTCTTAGATATGTTGGCCGCGATTTTGGCCTCAATGAATAACAGCTGTAAAGTTGTTATTGGCTGCGGAATAATTTCCTCTGGCGTCTACAAACTCATTACCACCTCATTCACGGTAAGTTTACCTATCAAGTACATATAAATTTACGTTGAATGCTGTTATTTATAAAGTAAAGGGAGGTTTTTTAACAGTGCAGGGAGGGTTTATACAGTAAACGTAAAAATAATTGTAAAATACCTATGTACATGAGTATGTCATATAAATTTACGCTTGCATGCTGTTATTTATGAAGTAAAGGGTGGTTTGTTAACAGTAGAGGGAGGGTTTATACAGTTTATACAGTGTAAACGTAAAAATAAATTAAATATCTATGTACATACAGGGTGATCCTACTCCGCGAAATTCCTGTCTCGCGCCGGGTCCCGGAACCGAACCTTCGCGATAATCGAAGGAACACTGCATTTAGCATGAAAAGCATATTACGCTCTGAAAAATTTTCAATAACTCCATAAACTAAACTTTTGGGACATGTATCATACACAACAAACAGCAGCATGAGGTTCTTCATTATTGATTATCAGCAGTTGAGAACAGTCTTCTTCGTCTTGGAATTTTTTCGTGCCTGGGCTTTTATTGATAAGGGCAGTTTCTGCCTGTCCCGGTGTCACACTCATATGTATATTATTATTATTATTACTATTATTATTATAAAAAAAAAAAAAACTTTCCTGGTATTGAATCACAGAGTAAGTCTATACAGGTATATCTAAAATACAGCTGGGGCCCAAGTCACCTCTCCAATCATGTGGATCCGGTGATCTCTAACTAATGGCTGAATAATTAGGAAGAGCAACAGGAAATCACTAACCCTCCAAATAATTACTTAATCTAATCGGTAACGACAAGAGACTGTGAAAGCTAATCCAACCCCTCATCAGGATAGAAACTTGGGTCAATATACAATCAACCCCACAAGCTACTATTGAGTCACAATACTGATAACAATTTAATGATTCAAATGTTTGTAAAAAGAGCATGCTACTTTACCAATGGGAATATTCTGGGTATCTTGGGTACATCATCTGGGGGCATACTGTTGACAATGTCTATAACCCTCTTTCTTCTCACCAAGACTTCCTCTAGCGTGTGATGCAGATACTGCTTTTGACGATACCTAAGAATAAATGATATTGCTCATTAGGCAAGCTACTGACCACCTGGAAGTGCAGTCTGATAACAGTAAAAGAGATGTCATCCAAATTTACATTTAACAGCAATACAACTGACAGATACATATATATATATAATTCCAGATTGCGAGACACTAAAATTCAGTTATCCCATTACATAAACAGCACAGAAGTTTTCCCTTGGGCCCTTTGACTTAATGGGAAAAACATCCTATAGAATCTCTCTCTTTTTAAATGATATTCCTCTCAATGAACCTAAGGAAATTTTTTCATTGAGAGAATTTAGCCTATATTCTATGGGAAAGGAGATTCTTTTTTAATGTCTTTGATTACAAGGGATAACTGAAGTATATTGTCTTACAGTGTTGAATAAAATAATCGTTTATTTAAAATTTCAGGCTACTATTAAAAGCCTCTAAATGTAACTGTATCTCAAAAAGCATTTCTAACATACTGGCAATTCCCCATTGCTTAATAGTTTTGCATACCTCTAAATTTATTCTTGGCATTTTAGTTAATACTTCAATTCCATGAAAAAATGGCAATCAATGGTAATCATATAATTTACATTACTAGTTCAATAATTTACAACAATTACGTTTTTATCTTGGTATATTTCAGAGAAAGTCAGGTGTATTCTTTATGTACAGTGTAAAAATCATAAAAATTATATATTTTTACAATTTTACAAAATTAGTGTAATTCCTTTCATATGCAGACAGTACTTCTCTAATTCATACTTCCGAACAGTATCCTGGATATGGGTGGTACCAACACAGTAGTACATAAATATCAATCTAGACTGATATGTGGCATAAACATATTTATGTAGGAATTATATCAAATTCTATTTTTATAAGAACAGATACTCCCCTACTTATGAACGATTTAGGTTCCAGAAGTTCGATCGTGAGTAAAATTGTTCATAAGTCTAGTTAAGGTAAAAAAACAGTACTGCACAGTGCTGTACAGTACTTACGCTACAGACAATAAACTAATGCATAATACATAAAGTATACAGTATAAATAAATATTTTTTAATACAGTAATAATATAGTACAGCGCAATAATATATACATTAATATATGGGTAGATAATGGGCAGGTTTATTTTGCATCTGTGAATGTTCGTAACTCTGTTGTTGGTAAGTAGAGGAGTGTCTGCAATGTCTAATCTACCATCAAGTACAACTTTATTCACTAAAATGTATTAGAATGAAAATACTTTAAATTCTGTAGCATCTGCAACTTTTTTACAAAACATCTATTAGATGAACTTACCTGTATTCTCTATACAAAATTTTTCGATGTATATCTCTCATTTTCTTAATCTCCGGATTAAAAAATCCCTTGCACAGCCTTTCGTGAAATATTCGAAGCGGCGTGCCGTGCCGAAAGTTTTCGTTCATGAAGAACATCTCTAAGGTTCTTGTCTTCTCTTCCAAATCATCTTCGGGAAAGTCAGGAAGAAAACCCTGGCAAGAGCACAGAAATTATGAGGTACATGAAACTGACCCTGAGAAAGCAACTCCTCCAACCCACCAAGAATGATGAGCTGCATAAGACAGGATAAAAAATGCATATCAGAGATGACGGCAAAGCACATGGTCTTCTGAATTCTCTTCAGGAGTTGGATTTATTATTGTAAAAGACGGAGAAACAATAGCCACATCTGTCTTCTCTGAGAGACAACTATGTGTCCCACTGAATGTATGGGGTGGTATAGAGTGATAGGATCTAGGTAAGGGGTGGACAAACATACTTCAAGTAAGAGCCACATACGATAAAACTTCACATAATTGAGCTGCATGAATTTAAAAACAAAATTTACTAATAAGATTTTACTGATACATGCACAGTTTGTTACAAATGTTTTATCCGCCTGCAGTTATTATTAGACAAAATCGATTATATTTAAATAGTCTCAACACTTTCTGCCAGCAGATTGCTCCAGAAACCACAAAATACTGTAGTGAATACTGTGCAATGCCTGTGACTAGAAGGAATGAAAGTTTGACAACAACGAAATTTTCATTACACTGGGTACAATGTTAGTGAAATTAGCAAGTTATGAATTTGTTTACAATCAAGATATTAATAATGATTGCATATAAAGTCGGTTCATATTCAGATGACACGTCAAAAATTGGAAACTTATCATCCAAAGTTATTTTTTTGTGTGGTAAATCAGCTGTGACAAACTTTGCATAGGAGTAAAATTGGGAAAAATGTTTGAACCACTAATCTAGAAAGTGCAATTTTTTGTGGTTACAGGTCAGGCATCTGCATGCCCATTCTTGAGTCTGCATGTATTGGTTATGATTGTCCATTAATGAACCAATCAAGTCATGTGAGCTTTATTTGGATATGACAAATGTATTTGGGAAAATTTAACAGAAAAATAAAAATACATTCCAAAACAAACAGTGAAGAATATGATGGTCCAAGGAGAGAAAAGGAGAAAAAAATATGATGATGCTGGGACTGGTTATATGAATATAAAGGATATGACATGACGAAAAACAAAGAATGCAACAACTTACTGATTAATAAGAATAAGTTTATTTATGAGAAAAATACAATGGTGTACTACAAAAGATATAAATGTCATTTTACTTCTTTTTTAAAACTAATAAGCCTGAGATATATCTTTAATTCTTAATCATAAATGATGTGTGATTTAATGCACTGCTACAAATAATTAACAAGTGCCTTTACTAGCTGAAAACAGTGTTTTATTTGAAATGACCCCAAAAGCATCTTTCGTCCATTAACTATAACGTTAGTTTATGAGAAATTCATTCAATAAAGATATTCAGATTTGTTATTCACTCTAACAAATTTGGCATTCTCTTTTCCCATGACTGCCCTCTCCTTTCCTGAAGTTTCTTAATCGGGGGGGGGGGGGAGAGAGAGAGAGAGAGAGAGAGAGAGAGAGAGAGAGAGAGAGAGAGAGAGAGAGAGAGAGAGAGAGTGAGTGAGAGAGAGAGAGAGGAGAGAGAGAGAGAGAGAGAGAGAGAGAGAGAGAGAGAGAGAGAGAGAGAGAGAGAGAGAGAGAGAGAGAGAGAATATTTTTTTGATACAAATGTGACCACCATACAGAGTTCAGCAGGAATATGGAATGTTGCAAAAAAAAAAAAAAAACAATAATAATAATTCTGTAATGACAAACATAAACTCGGTGAATGAAATGTTATGAAGACTCTGAACCATATGACGGTCAGAGTTAACCTATATATGTCCACGGTAAAAAAAATAATACTCAACATTATAAAATTTTATACTACAGTACACAGCATTTGGAAATCAAAGTAACCAGACTTTTTTTTTTTTGTGTCTGACACCTGGACGGGCAAAGAAAATTGCCCTCATTGGGTCCAGGCACCAAGAAAACATTCAAAAAGTAGTAGTTTAAGGACACGGCAAATATAAGAGAATCATAAACAATAAGAGACAGGCTGAAAGAAAAGTCAAAGTAGAGCTAATAATGATGAGAAAGAAAGCAATGAGAAACAAAGATGTAGTGTTTTGAGTTACCAGATGTGAAGGGATAATAAGAGATATGTAACAAATACGCCAGAGTATCCGGCATAGATGTAGGCATACGACAAGAACCGTAACTGAAAGATTTAACTTCAATCTGTCCAGGTAAGCCCTATTTAAGTCCAAAAGACCTACATTTGTAGTATTGCAACAGGCAGCTGGACATATGGTAAAAATAAATTTTTCCCTACATCCTAATGTTCTCTATACCTTGTTATTACTACAACAAACACTATAAATAAATACCAGGAACAATAAACAGGGAACAAAATAAAAATATAACTGTCCTGCCAATCTCTTTAACATTCCTGATATATGTGGATCAAAAGTTTTTTGTTGTTAAAAGGATAAATATAATAAGTGCAAAAAATTATATGAGTAAAAAATTTGTTTTCTGTTGATATTTTAATTCATCCTGAGCTCTTGTTTCAGATACAACTTTGCTTGATGCAATTAGCGCATAGAAGCATGTGGCCATTGTATGGATCACGGAGAAGACGATAAGAGCCATTTTCTCAATCCAGGTGGAAAATTACAGTTAAATCACCAGAAAACAGCTCTCTGGGATAATAAAACACGATATCAGCCACTTACTTGATGTAATCAAGCCTCTGGAAGAGAAAATATAAGACTAAAAACACAGAATATACAGCATTAAAGTCGCACACTCACCATTAACATTTCTCGGTGTTCATCTGTTAAATGGTTATTCCAAGTATCAGGAGAGATGATGTCAAACAAAAGATTTATGTCTTGACATATATCAGATGGAATCTCCAAAGATACACCTGCATACTGTATGGTCTCCATGATGCACTATATACATATCTGGAATAACACGAGCAAAATAAAAAAAATCATAAAAAGGAATTTCATTAAAAAATTTTATTAGCAACTTTAATAAAAGCACCTATGAAGGGACTAAGTGTAACTAAAGACACTGAGGCCTAGTTTTCAAGAAGCAATAGATAAAGCTTGCTCACTATACATTGGATACATACACGTGATGATCAGCAAATGTTTATGGTAAGTACAGTACATTAAGATTTATATCTAAGGTAAAGCCTGGATACTGAAATCAAGAATATGGAATATGACACAGCTAGAGAAAAACTTTTAAATGTTGAAGAATGAACTTGACATAAACCTATGTTATGGATTCGGTTTTATGTCACACACTCCCTTTTCTACTAAGGGCTAGGACGGTTGTCTTCTTATGAAGGACTTGTTTTGGCAGATGTAATCGTTACCCTGAGTGCATGCCCTTACTAACTTCAGTACGTGACGGGCCACAGAAAATGCAGACAATTTCATATTGCTAAATATTTATTTTCTTCAGATATTACAAATAGAAATATGGAAATTGGTGGAAGTCTAATATTTTTGAATGCGGTTTCACTATTACAAATAAAAGAATAAAAAGTGAAAATGAAGCAAAAGTCTTGAACTGGGCAAAATTAACATATCTGTAATCTGAAGTAAATTCTGATATACTTTTATTTAAAAAACAACAACTCTGTTTTACAGTAATTCAGGTCACAGATAAATGAAGTTACCTTGAATGAATACAATGGAACAGATATACAAAAAAGGGTTCACACAAAACTTGGATACTGTGGAGACCAAAAATATTTTTCATTCCCAGTCCAAAATGATTGGAAACCAAATGTGTGATAAGTAAATAATGTGTACTTCAACTTGAAAGTGCTTACTGGAGGGAAATCCATTATCCTCTCACTAGAATTAGCAAGCTAGTTATACAGTAACAAATTAGCAAATGAAAATTAAGAATGGACTGATACAAAATTATCAACTCAAGGACTAGTAATACTCTATGTCTAACTGCGATGCTATGCATAAAAAAAAAACCATGAATATAACTATGATTTACAGCAAATTTGTAGTCTTATTTCTCTTCGGGTTATTTAATGGTACACCAAAAAGGAAGTTTGGGGCATTTGTGCATCTCTAGCACCTATTCTCATTTCCTGTAGTGTTTTTTTATGGAACGTCGGCAGTCATAAAAGAAGTCTTGCATACTGCTAACCCCCCTTACCAACTCTTACAATCAGTTGTGACTTTTTAACAGGGTGCCAAACATGATATCTTGTGTTTATTACTAGTACACAAATGTTACTGGCAAGATCTCCTGTGGGTCAAAACAACACGAGAAACACCAACATCCAAATACAACTTAACCTAACACCACAAAAGCAACACTCTTGTCTGTGAATGCAGTGTAATACTGCATTGTAATATATACTGTATTCTTCTGGTGAAAGTCACTATACTGAATACAGTATGTGGAAAACTAATTTCAAGAGCCAATTCTATTTATTAATGATAATTTACAAGACCTAACTAGTAGTTATGTAATATGAATCTGTAAATTTGAGTGACTAATAGAAATGAACGAGAAATTTTAAGTTAACTGAGCAACTTGTCAGCTCTAAGAATATCCTATGGTGAATATATATAGGCTATAATAGTTGGGTTGGTTATGTACCCACCAATTTCTGCCCTAACACAAAAATATGGTTATCATACCTATTAGAAAAAAATAACAAGACCAAAAATAGAAAGGGTGTTATTCTACTGATACAAATTTGAAAGCATATATACATATTCACAACTTATAATACTTGATGAAATTTATTTCAAAATTAGGTTTGGTAAGATTCACTAAAATTAAAAAAAGTAAAAAATTTAAAGGATTTTTTTATTTTTTTTTTAGATATTTCTTCAATGTACTGTTCAAGTTTGGGAATAATCTCCTAATATTTACTGCCTAAGGTTTGGTTAAGTCATGTTTAAGGTTAGTTCACCCCAGTTATGATACTAAATAATAACTGAAATTAAAATTTTATAGTTTCATTTCAATTGATATATATATATATATATATATATATATATATATATATATATATATATATATATATATATATATATATATATATATATATATATATATATATATATATATATATATATATATATATATATATATATATATATATATATATATATATATATATATATAATATATGTGTGTGTGTGTGTGTGTGACCTAAGAATGAGCTAAATGTCATTAAATAAATTTATTTCGATCCAAATAGCCCTCATTATCCATATAGGCTGATATACCCTATGAGTCCCCCAAAATCTAAAATATGAAACGTGGCAACGGCGCATCCGAAAATAAATAAAAAAAAAGCAAATCTTCCAAATTTGGTTTTATTCTTCAATTCTTAAAACACTCACAACTCTCAACAGCACTCTAACTGGTCGTTAAAGAACACCACAATGCGGCTTTCCGGGCGGCAGCTTTCGTGGCATAGGGATAATGATACGGGAAGTCGCCATTCACGAACGAGTGAAGCTCCTGGTGGAAAATTCAGCCAATGGGGAAGTGTCCAGCTGTCAGCCATGATGAACGTTCGCGGAGAGAGCAGGAGGCATTCCCATAGTGCTTGCGAGCAAAGATAATGGCCCTAATGGGGACGTTTTCTACAGAAACAATATTTTGATAGCATTACTAATTAATTTAATGTAACTATTTATCATATACTACATATCATATTAATAAATTATCTCTATATTTATTAATTTATGATGTTAATATACTGCATTAAAAATTAGTTCTCTAATAAAAGGCTAGTTTTAAAGCAAATGACCTGAAAAATTAAATTATATTTAATTAAAATACATCTTAAATTCATTAGAATTATGCTGGATGAGCTTAACGTGCGGAAAAAATGCTAGATATTATAAATTAAATGTACAGTATTTCCAAATTTTAGCTAATGTTGAAATGAAGATATTAAAACTTAACTCCTACACAAAGCTGGTATAATTTTATGAACTGAACGCATTCAATATCATATAAATAGGATGTTATAAGTTTTCTACGAAACTCCCAAATCCACACAACATATTTTGCTAAAATATTTTTTGATAAAGATTGTAAACTGTCATAATTCTTGCTTTAAAATAAATTTTATGCCTTTTTTGATAAAAAATTTTGAAATAACATACAGCTATGTACATATATTATATAAAACAATTCAAGTTATCATTTCAAAATTTTTATTAAATTACCTGGTAATAATGTATATCTTGATTATATGCAAATCACAATTAGAAATTAATCAGAAATTAATATTTCATTTTAAATATGGATGCATAGAATAAATAGACTCTCGTTTGACTGTATTGTTTACACCAGCAGACGATACTACCATATTTGAAGAAGAAGAAGAAGAAGAGGAAGCAATGTGTCAATAAACTTCAATTGAAGTTAATTGCAGACACGTTACAAGATTGCTTCTGCCGTAATGAAATTCGTATAGCATCTGGCAGAAAGTTAGATTTGTAGTTTTCCCCCCATAGATTTATGGTACATGATTAATAAACTGGGTAGTGTTGCTCATGTTACTTGCCTATAAACCGTCTAGGCGGTACCTAGGAGCTGAGCCGAGTTGATCAAGTTTCGTGCCCAGCCCATACTGGATTAAGAAAATTTCAAGCTAATTTGGATATATTTTAGCTTCAACTGATGAAATATACAAATGAAAGAAATCTATTATAAATTGGTGTTGGTCTACCCCATTCTGAGGGTGTGAATCAAGAAAAAATACTTTAATAAAATGTTTAAAATATAGTTTTAAGCGATGTAGCTCGAGAATATTTGGTAAATTTTTAGAAGAGGGGGTCCAGTATAACTCCGGCGCCTTAGTTCTACCCTCCTCAATAAGGTAAAGTTACTTCGAATTGGCATATTTGTACTAACCTAAGGGTAGGTTAGATTATTACAATGCGAAGTAGTCAGAAATAAAGCAGTCAGAAATAAAGCAAACAGGATTTTAGGATTTATCTCAAGAAGCGTTAGCAATAGGACGGAAAAAGTTATTTTGCAGCTCTATCTTGCATTAGTTAGGCCCCATTTAGATTATGCTGTGCAATTCTGGTCACCCTATTATAGAATGGAAATTGAATCCTTGGAGAGAGTGCAGCGAAGAATGACCAAGATGATACACAATATCAGAAATCTACCATATGAGGACAGATTAAAAAACTTAATCTACATTCTCTAGAGAGGCGAAGAGTTAGGGGGGATATGATTGAAGTGTATAAATGGTTTAAAGGGATTAACAAGGGAGATATTAATAAGGTTTTAAAAATTCATGATCAAACCAGAACTCGTAATAATGGATTTAAGCTTGATAAATTTAGGTTCAGAAGGGAAATTGGTAAAAATTGGTTTGGTAATAGAGTAGCTGATGCATGGAACAAGCTTCCTAGTAGGATAGTAAATGCCAATACCTTAGACACCTTCAAATGTAGATTAGATAGACATATGACAGAGGTAGGGTGGGTATGAATAGGTTAGTGCTTATTAGAAAAATCATAAACAGAAAAATAGAATAAATAAGTAGAGTAGAATAGAATAGGTTAGACATGCTGAAAATACAATTCAAAAATGGAGCTGCCTCGTGTGTGCCAGTAGGCATGTTGCAGTGCCCTCTATTCTTATGTTCTTATGTTCTTAAGTAACTTTACCTTATTGTGGAGGGTAGAATTAAGGCGCCGGAGTTAAACTGGACCTACACCGAGGGGATTATTCTCTTACAATAATGAAACCGCATTTTTCTGATAGTTTTTGTTGCGAAATAAAAGAATCTGAACTCCATTTCTGGCGCAAAAAAATTTTTTGGTGCATCTTAACCTTACCTAAGCTATCCTAGGGGAACACATCTGGCCTAATCGGGAGCTTTGCCCCCAGACCCCCTTAGGGTTGTATTTTCCCTATCAGAAAAATGCGGTTTTATTATTGTAAAAGAATAATCCCCTCTTCTAAAACAATACCGAAAATTACCTTCTAAATTGAATGCCATTTCACTTATAATGTAAATAGTGCAGTTTTACCAAAACTTTGCTTTACCTTTTGAGATAAACTACTTAATATTTAAAGATATATCTTAGTTTAAATCTTGAGAACTAATACGGCAAAGATTCATCTTCCAGTTTTGTGTATATATATATATATATATATATATATATATATATATATATATATATATATATATATATATATATATATATATATATATATATATATATATATATTGCAGGTCTCCGACTTATAATTTGCTCAACTTACGAAGGCCACAAGCACAGAGAATATTTTTATATTCTGGCAATAACGTACCATAGCTGGGTAATTTACAAATGCTATACACCTTTGTATTTATCTAAACTCCATGTACTGTATTTATATTTCCATGCTTTTTCAGACTGAGACAAAATGATAAAAAAAAAGAGGTTGGCCATAATCCTTGGTGTGGTCTTTGGCATTATTCTTTTGGATCAGCTTTATCTACATTTTTGGTTGTCAAGTCCAAACACCACTTTCCAAAGGCATCTTGATATTGAAGATGTTCGGCAACTCATCCGGGCAGGAGAGGATGCTTCTGTAACAACCATTCTCTTTGATCCAGTTATTCTTCAGGCATGGCGCAATAATGCAGATGTTGCTGTTCCTGGAGTCTGCATTTTTCTGTGTCATGTTATTGGACCACTAACGTTCGCTGTGACTGCGGCTCAGCTAAGAGATAAGGTTGTGTGTCATACATAAAATTTTTATCCATTATATTTAAGCATCATATTTAATGACAATACTTTCTTTAATAATATTCTACCTCTGAATATCTTGATACTCTAAAGCGTACTCTTCATGAAATAAGTGTTATTTATACAGTTGCTTAACAAGTCAATATATTTCGGAAATTAATGTTAATAGAACCTCTGTACTGAGGTATTTGTATATTCATTTCTGTCTATGTTCTTTTGTTTTTGTAATAATAAATACTTCTCTGTTGCAGCCTGTGTTTCTCTCTCGTCTCGCACAACTTGGTTTTACGGTTACGCTGTTTGATACCCCAGATGGCAAGCGATCGCATATATTCCTCTTTAGGCATGGTTCACCACTACATCTCACTGTACTTGAGATGACACCAGCAGGTACTTTGCATGCTATATGTATTAATGCACACACAAATATAAGTTTACTCTTTCTTTCTTTCCTACTCTGCATTTCTTCTTTCTATCTCTAGGAGGTGTAAACAAGAAGAATGCCTCCATGTTCCCCAGCGTTTCTGTGTTTTCCTAAGCCGAGAAAGATTTTTGGATTTTCCTTAGACATTCTTGCACTGTCCCTCTCTTAAGCCCTCACTGGCTCTCTTCTTAGGCATAGGTAGTCATTTGTAATTCGGCCATGTTTACGTACTTTTTTCTTCCACCTATTCCAATATTTATCTCTCATCTCCATAACACCATTACATTCATCATTGAACTTTATCTCTTTGGCAGTTTTGATGCCTGTCGTGGTAGATGGTATACAACTACAGCAGAAGGTCTTTTGGACCTAAATAGGACTGTCCAGGAGTTCGATGTTAAGTCTTCCTTCGGTTGCGGTTCTTTTTTCTATGCCTACGTATACACCGAATATTCTTGGATAATCGTTGCATATCTCTTGTTATCCCTTCACATCTGACAAGTCACAAAGCTTTACTTCTTTGTTTCTTTACTTTGTATTCCTTGTGCCTAGGCCCTATGAGGGCAGTTTTATTTTATTGTTTTTTGCCCGCTCTGGTGTCACGTTCATAAAAAAAAAGTCCTATATGTTTCACAGAAAATTTCGTACGTTTTTTGTACAGACTTGAAGTCTAAAATGTTTCCACTGTAGATACCGGTAAGGTGATCATTCATCCAAATGTAATCCCCTTTTCAATAGTTTTTTTCTCATATCATTATTCATATTCCTTCTATCAGGCAGAAGACCTTTGATGATGTAGTCGATGAACGGAACTCATACAGAAGTTTATTTATATCCAACATTTTATTTGTGAATAGTGGATCAAGTTGTGCGTGTGTGTGTGCTGGTAATGTCTTATCCATACTTTTTTCAGTCTGGTTGTATCAATTTCCACTTCATAAGCAGTGTTTGAAGAAAATCTTAGAATATCCTCTTATGTGCATATCATTTCAGTTGTTGGTCTTTATTATTATAGAATAAATGTCAAATTGGAATTTAAAATTGCATTTAACTATCCTATATTTGTGTGAGGTTCACTGAAACTAAAAATGTCTTTTGATAAAAATTTCCTTAAATTTTCTGTTGAAGCATATTTTCTTCAGTGAAAGGAAATACACTTTTGATTTTCTTTTTGCCATTAATCTCTTGATATATCAAATCTATCCACTTATTTAAAATGATTTTAATTTGTAGGTTACCTGCGTCAGCATTCCTTGACTGGGCCCCCTCACAACATGGCTGTTGTGAAGCAATATATAACAAAGGATGCGTGGAACCAGATTAAAGTCGACCGTGCTTATGAACGGTAATGTATATGTCCTTGCACTGTTATATATGTTAGTTAAAAAAAAAATGCTTTGGCATTAGGGCTTGATCGTACCTTACTCAGTTTCACCACTCTTTTTGTAGATGTATTGATATTAAGAGCTTACCAGCCTTTCATACCCCTATCCCCTTTTTTCTCGACATATAGTCTAATATGCCATTCTAGGGCAAGTTATTCATATGTAATAAAACCAAAGCAACACAAGCTAGTAAGGACAGCAGTTTAAATTTTTGTATTAGTTCGGCACAAGGGTTCTCAATCCAGTGACTAACTGAGCAATGCAAATATAAATTTTTTTGACATATGCTAGACCTAGCCACATGGAGTGATAATACAGAGATAGCATCCTTTACTTAACAATACAGGAATATAAGGCATTGGGGACTTTCTAGCCTCATGTGACATTCTGTATTATCAGCAGTTTTTTTTTCACTAAAACTTCATCAGTTTTGGGCCTCTCCAGAAAGTACAGTATTTTGCCTCAGTGTTAAACTCTTGGGGATAAAAACCATTGAGGCAACCAACTTTCACAGTGTTAAGACCAGTTTTATTCAGGCGACTGTACAAATCCTTACTGTCACATTCACTTTATTTCTTTTTTTTTTTCGGGTGTAGAATGCATTTATTTTTATGGGCAGTTATTTATTCTTGATGCCTAGTACTATTACAGGAAGATATCTTTCATATGTATAACTTGTCCCAGAACATTACATTTTTGGCCTCTTACTTTAGGTCAGGAATAGAGGTAAGGAATATTTTATCCCTTACCGCCAAAAATGAGCATCATATTCTAACCCCAAAAGACTTAAAAATTAAACTAATTTCGTATATTACGTTTTCTTATTTTGTGTACTTTTTTAAAATTAGATTTAGTACTCGAGATGCAAAAATTGACGGCATAGACCTCACTGTGCCAAGTGACGTGATGGCATTTGTTCAGGATTACAGAAGTGCCCAATATATGCCTTGCAATGAGTCACGGGCCACTTTCTACAATCTCAAGCACATGAAAGATGAGACTGCGGAAGAAGTCAGGTAAGTAATTCTGATCTTATTCTACATCAGCCTTTCTCTCTGGGGAGGTTTTTCCTTAGAACCCATGCATTCCCTGCCTGGGAAGTCTTTAGGGTTCTTATATAGTGATAAAAATTTCGTATACATGAAAAGAAAATTTTAGTTACACATTGTGGAGACCTGATTTGTGAATACTGATACAGTAGTTACTTCTAGAATCTAAATTATTACATATGCAAATCATGTATTATGCTGGTGTCTAGTGAAATGTACCTTTAATTTTACTTTACACAAGAATCCCTTGAGTCTTAATTATTAGGTTAGAAAAGTTGCAAATAACTGATCTAATTCACAATAATATAATTTCTCAAGACATGAATTTTGTAACTGTGAAGGAAAGAGGAGACGATTACTTACCTCTTAAATATAGAATGTATTTACTCATCATCGTCGGAGATTGTCTTTGTTGTTAATTATTTGCACTCATAGTGCTGTGTGTGTGTGTGTGTTTTTTTTTTTTTGTCTTATTTTCCATATATATTCATGCTTGTTTTTACATGGCTATTTAGATATGCAAACATATTATTGCGTCGGTCTCTCTGTCTATCCACATTATCTGTAATTCGTGAAGTTTATCTTTTACTCCATGCATATGTAATTTTCCTTCTCTTTCTCTCCGCATGCTTATATCAAATTAGTAAACAGTTTTAGCAGAGGTCCTCTATCCCTCTAAATATCCTCATATGACATGTAGGTGTCAATTTTTCTGTCCTTTTTTTTGGTTTTCAGATTCAAACACAAAGCTTGGAAACTTCTAGCAAAGGCCAAGACTATTTTGGATCAGTTAAAAGTCCCATTTTGGTTAAGTAGTGGAACTTTGCTTGGTAAGTTAAATATACTTTCATTTATTCTTCGTTCCGTCGTTTCTGTACACTTTAGAGGTATTGATTATGTAATGCTCCCATATTTTTGTGTGAACTTAAAAGGTCACTTGTCCATATCTTGGCACGTTAATGATAGAGCTGCCATTCCAAAAGGCCCAACTTTGAGGCTAGTTCATTCTGTATGGAAATGTTTGTATTGTCACCTAATCATATTGAGAATATGGCTGGGATAGTAGTGACTTTTGTCAACTGCTAGCTCCTGCTAAGTTAAAAGGTCTAATGAATACCTCAAAGGATATGGCAAGATGGTGGAAACCTGTGACCCATGAGAATAGGCATAATTATAGCTGTTCAGCAGCTCATCACTTGCGAAAAGAGTTATATACACCTTTACGGATCAAATGAATTCTATGTTGTATGAAAATACTTTTAAAGCTTTCAATTGTCTGCCTTGAAACGTTGCAGACCATTAGTGTAACCCTAGTTCTCTGCAATTTAGAATGAACAATATGGATGCCACTTTAATGTGTCCTCTCCTACATTATCTGTAGTCTATTGTAACCTAACCTAATCATCTTTGCATGAAGATTTTTAAGTCACAAAATAATCTATATTTAATTGATTATTAGTGCCCATAGCACGTAGGCTATAGTATATATGCCCTGGTAGATTGCCTACAAAAGCAGCATCACATTATGTTTGTTGATATGAATTTCCGTCTGATAATGAATTTGTGATATTGCAGGCTTCTATCGTCAATGTGACATCATTCCTTGGGCAATGGATGTGGATATAGGGGTCTTCATTGAGGATTACACTGTAAGGCTTATCCCTGAATTCGAAAAGCGAGGCTTGATAATCACTCATAAATTTGGCAGGGTCTCAGATAGTCTAGAGCTTTCATTCAAAGAAGAAGAAGTGAAGCTTGATATCTTTTTTTTCTACACCGAGGGAGCTACGATGTGGAATGGAGGCACTCAAGCAAAAACTGGCAAGAAATTCAAGTAAGTTATTTTTGTTGCTCTTTTAAAAATCTCATAAGATACCAAATAACTGGCTGTCCATGATCCATCTATCTACAGTATATTCAAAGACCTTAATCCCTTTGTAAGGGGGTGGCCAAGTCAAAGTAAATCCTCGACACTTCATGGGAAGAAAATAAGAGGAGGGATTCACACTCCCTTTGCTCTCCCCCATTTAATCAGTTACTGTATTAAAATGTACAGTGAAACAGAGGTGATGTTTTTGTCCCCTTTCCTAAAAGAAGGAATATGCAGAATAAGCAAGGAAGACTTAATTATGCAAGGCAGAGAATGCTCAGCTCCTTACTTGGAAATAAAAGCAATTTTTTGTAGAGTAAGAGAAAATAAACTTGAACTGTGAGAGTCGAGGACTCTTGCCTCCACTTGGATAGAAGCCACTTGCCGCACATTAGGTGGTAAGAGAGAAAATATTATGTAATAAAAATTCTTCTGGTATGTGCTGGCTATGAAGCCTTAGGCACCCTATATATTAACATATATATACAGTCTTATGGTCATTAATAATTTATTTAATATATATATGAAGTTATGTATTTTTAAATAGTAATGACAAAACTCTCAATACTTAGGTACGTATTTCCGGCTTTCACAATGTGTTGGACGGAATTCTTAGATCTGAAGGTTCGAATTCCTTGTCACACCGAAGAATACATCAGAGCTAATTACGGCCTATCCTGGTTCACTCCCATTAAGGAATGGGACTGGAAATCTAGTCCTCCTAATGTAAGAGAAAATGGGGAGTGGTTACCTTCAGAGCGAGCGGATGTCATTTTTGTTAAAGAATGAGAAGATTAATATCTGGCCATTTTGGTGCTTGTACTGTACTTACATCAGAATAATGGCATGTTTATGTTATTTACCTATTCCAAAGATTTAGGAATACTATTTTTTTTTTTTTTTGGCTTATGTTCTTCATGTAAATATGTTTGGTTCCCTTTTTTATTGACTATTTACTTTTATTTTTTTGTCTTGTGTTTTATCGGTACATTCACTCATTGCTTACAAGCTTGTATATATTGGTCAGTCCTTTTATAATCAAGAATGTATACTGTTGTATACAGCACCATTTCAATGTCTTTATTAAACTCATGCTGTAAATACAAACATTGCACTAATAAGACGCATACTTATCCCCGTAAAGAGATAGGATACCATAAATAATTGTGAATTCTTTGGTACATCCACTAATTGCTTACAAGCTTGTATATATTGTGCAGTGCTTTCATAATTAAGAATGTATACTTTTGTATACAGCACCATTTAAATGTGTTTATTAAACTCATGCTGTAAATACTTACACCGTAATAATAAGACACGTATACTTATCTATGTAAGGAGATAGGATAAATATTTGTGAACTCTTACAGAAAGTCCTTTTTTAACTTGGAAGGCTCTAGTAGCAGTTAAGGATTAATCTAATGTTTGCACATTGTATAGTTTTTACATTAAATCACTAATTTTGGAAGGACATAAAATACAGTATGGTTACCGTCTGAGGAAAAAAAAATAGAATTGGAAAGATATACAAAGTGTATTTATTCGTAAGTAAATAGGGTTTTTATTCAGTCTAAAGACCCAGCTTAAATTTGTAGTTATTTTAATAGTTGTTTATTTTTCTTGGCGAGTTTAGAAGTTTGTTGTTTCTCCGCTTTAAAACATAATGTCTTTTATTATTCTTTTATTAGTACAGTATATCCATATCACCAAAGACCTCTTAATTACATTAGGTACAGTACATGTAACAATATCTATTGAATTTAAGGAATACTTCATTGTACCCACTTCTCTTAATTTCAAAACTGTGGTAATGACTCTAGATTTTGTTTCAAATGCACCATTGTTTAAGGAAATGGTCTTAACCTTCAAATGGTAATATAGTACTTTCCATTACTCTGTTGACATTATTGTTATTCGTCTTTTCATCATCATTCCATTTCTTTTTCCCATCAGCATTGCTCTCATATAAAGCAATTATATTCAGTCATGTATAATAGTTACCATTTCCACCTAGTTATAATGTTTATTGTTTTTCATTATTTAGGTCGCATAAACATGAATTATCTAATTATAATAAAGAATTATTGTTATAGGCTTCTTGGAACATGTATATATTAGTCTTACATTATTGTGCCTTAATTTGACAGGTTACATTTATTGCTATGTGGTGAATGCATGTTCTTGGGCTTGGCCAACCCCCTTACAAGAGAGAATGAGGCCACTGTATGTAGATAGTATTTGGTCAATATTTGGCATATTATATTATGTAGCCTAAGCAAGTTTGGAAAAAATCGCGATTTTTTTTTAAAATAAATTATTTTTTTTATTTCAATCTGATATTTTTTATTTAATTCGGTACTTTTTTTTTTTTACTCCACCTATCACAATGCTTCCCCACAAAGGTAAGCAGGATAGCAGCCAATAAGTGCAACTGTTTTTATGGAGTGTACAGTTGCCCCTTATCTTACATGGTTTTAATTAGTGCGGTTTTGAGTATACACGGTTGGAAAGTATATAAAAAAATTAAAATTTAATGAGATTTTTCATACATAAATACATTATTGCACCTACAGTACTGTTTTTACATTAATTGAAATTCTATTTGGCAAAGTTTAAGTAAAGAATAGTTATCTAGGCATAATTCAGAGTATACATGAGGGTTTTGAAAAGATTATATTCTAATTACAGCCACAGTTATATAAGTGTTTGGTCTATATACGATTTATGACTTATATAAGTGGTGGGACAACTTTATTTATAAGAGAAAAAAACATTGGGCACATTTAAAAAACTAAAGAAAATATATCTTATTATAAAAACTAGACAATACTGTATAAATAAACTTGTACTTATAAAATAATAAAAAAAAAAGTATGCTTATATGAAATAATCATAAACTGTCTCTTACTTTGAAATTCTCTGTAAAAGAATTCAGTTGTTAAACCATATATAACTCTCAAATTTTTCATCTTTTATAAAACAATGGTAAATGAGCTCAGCAGAAATGCAAATGAACAGTCTCCAGGTTCGATACCATTTCATGACCTTACTCAGTTCCCAGCTCTTGGAAAAATGCAAATGTTAATAAATACTTAGTTGAAATTCCTATGAACAGTCACTGGCTTTGATGAATTAATTATGTTTCAATAACTGCAGTATTATTTCCATGTGCGTATCAAAGATGGAACTGTTCAGCATTTCATCCTAGCATATTTTCAGTATTTATATTTTCTTTTAGGAGGATGAAAAATTTTGCAATAAGTATTTTTAGTTATGCTGTACTGTACGATTTTATAGAATTTTTTTTATTGTTTTGGGATATATGCTAAATGCTTTTTCTTTCTAAAATACACTTATACATCATCTTATGCAGTTAATTGGTTCCAAATATCCCATATAATTAAAAAATCACTTATAGTCTAAACCCTTTTATATATGTGTCTGTAATTACTCTCCCTGTAATTAAACTTTGCCAAATACAATTAAAATTTATGTAAAAGGTGACGTAATTGCTATAATGTATTTTTCCATTGGCATGCTCTTGTTTACATTATCCACAGTAGACAAGTGTGATTCCCTCTGAGGGAGGGGGGCAAGAATACTTCCTCCGTGTCGTAAATGGGGCAGAACGAGGGGACTAGGATTCTCCTCCTGTGTATTTTCTTTCTGTAAAGTCAAGGATGTTGCTCTGACTCTGCCAGCCCCCCTTATAAGAGGGGAATGCGACTCATATATAGACATAAGTGTGCTGTACATGAATGTTCATGATTAGAGATGGTAGCTGATTCTGGCAGAAGGCAGTATGTATGGGGAAAAGACCCCCCCCCTTTTTTTTAAGACAAAATTTGTAATAACACCATGGGAAACCTTTCCTAAGGGGGGGGAGACTCCCCATTCCAATATGGCCACTACCCCTCACATTCCATTGGGATTATTCTTACAGAAATATCACTAAAGACATAGGTTTAAAAAAGCACAAATATTAAGAATGAAACATATTCTGTAATACAAAGAGGTTAATACATATATACAGTACTTTCTAATCCATATGAATATATGGAATATGGAGCAAATTACAGAATAAAGCATCTTTGGACAGTAATTTACATGACTGTAGTAAAATAAAAATCTTCCAGTTCCGGATTTGGACAATTTATTTTAAAAATATTTTATGAATAAAATGTTGAGAGAACTAAGCCTTTTACAGAATACCATCAGATTAAAGTAAAGCTTAACTCATAATCTGTAGATGCGCATGCAATTCTAGCACTAACACATTCAGTACTAAAATAGTGTATGAAGAGCCCTTAAAGGTCATCTACTATATAGGAAACTTCAGTTATGGACCACAAGAGTTAAGCTGCATAGAGAAACCTGTTTCTACACTAATATAATCTTCTCCAGTTACAATTAATGTTATATTGTCTTATTTTTAAAATATTTTAAGTTTTTAACCTCTTTATCATCCTACGCGTGAGCCGCAGAAGAGAAAAACTGAATCGAGGAACCTCCTCATGTACGCTGTCATTTACTTCTTATAATCTTTTTCTCGGACATAAGTAATTAACCTGTTACCTATACTGTATGAGATGTAAACCATATAACATAAATACCCTACAGCCTAAATATAATTTCACCTATGTAGTCCCTTTACCATAAACTACACCATCATCTTTCAAGGAGTACAAGTTCCATTGCAATGTCTAGTCACAGAAAAAGAAAATGAGCATGACAAACTGATTGAAAGTTTAAATTCATCCTCTTGGTAGGTTCAATTATATCTGACCTCTACTTCTGGAAAACAAACAAAATCTCATAAATCTTGATAGGTATATGAGAAAATCAGTAGCCACAAATATTTGAGTACAAAGCAATGATTAATATACTGGAGTGAGAAAAGGAAAGAAAAGCAATTACTTACAAGAAGTAGCAGCATACATTTCAAGGACCTACAACATTTAATGTAACTATAAATTTTATGAGCAAGATACTGTCACTATGACAGGTAAATTAAGTGCCACCTGAAAATGCACAGCAAGACGCTATGCAAGTACTACTATAACCTTACTGACACTAACACCAGACAACTAAAAAAGAAAATGTTTTTTGAAACCAAGATCGATAAATTTGAACTCTCAGAGTAATTATAACTGACAAGTGCACTTTTCAAAATGTACTATTATGATGCTTCTTGATACAGTCACCAATCATGTCGATATTGCTTCATAAATTGAAAGTACCTATAAAACTAGGAAACTATTATTCCTATTGCTCATACAGCACTTCTTGACATTGCTGCTAAAGAGGTCATTCATATTTTCAGTGAACTCTGAAAGCAGGCATAGGTCTGGATAAACAGTTTTTTACAATGTGCTAGTAAGACGCTTCTTGAAATAGTTACTCATTGTGTTACTACTGAATAATATAATAATACATTTCTTGAAATAGTTACTGATGAGGTCATTTCTTCTTGTGCTTTGAAAGCAGATTAAATATAAACTAACTCAGAAAAATATTGCTTTAAGTAATGTGATCTAAATTTATATACACTGTTGCTGTTGAAAAAAAAAAAATATATGACAATAATGAAACTGTTTAAATGTTGGCTATTTTATCTTTTATCAGTGCAAGAAATAAAAAAAAAAAAAGTTTCATAAAAAACAGATTACTGCAAGAAACAAAGTAGACATGCTAAATATGCAACAGACAGCATTGCTTTGAGTACAGTGAAGCTAATTAAGACTCCAGTATAAAAAATATGATTGCATAATCAATAATGCATAAAAACAGTAATTAATAAATTAATATTTGAAAATATGCCACATTAGATTGTACTGCAATATTATTTTTGTTCAAATGAGACTGATATAGTCTGCTAGTTAGCAGTATGGCCAAAGGAGGAAAAAAAAAATAAGTAGCAGTGCTATTTCCAGGAAAAGATAATTTCGGGAAGGGAAACATTACAAGTGTCTCCCAAACTTGTATGGATATAACCCTCTGCAAGCTTGGGGAAACCAGACAGGCAAAATCCTACTCATGGCATAACAGAGACTTTATGAATCTAGACAATTACTGAACAAGAATATGGCTTTACTACTTTCAGACTGGATGGATTTTTACATAATATTAAAACAAAAATATACATATGACTACTTGAGAAGGCAAATTCCAACACATTTATACCGACAGCCCAGACGGTGATCAAACATTGCTTTAAAATAATAAGCTATCTATCTCTACTTGAATCTTGTCATTAAACATTAAATGCTTCAGAAATAGAATTTCATTTTTTATATATTTTAATTTTCATTGAAAACAATTACTTTTAATCTGCACCAGTAATTATCAAATTGACAGGTAATTATGTCAATATAATTATTGAAATTTTTGGATTTTTGGTTTTATTTTATGGTATAGTCCACTATGATGGACGAAAGTTCTATGTTCTAATTCTATTAGAGGAAACTTATCTATTTCCTTCCAAATTGTGGATTTTCAGTGTACAATCATACCTTATGAAACTTGGCTTTAAGAATCTGTAATAGCATTATATATATATATATATATATATATATATATATATATATATATATATATATATATATATATATATATATATATATATATATATAAAACACACACACACACGCCATTGTACATATATTAGAATTATGATACACGGTTTATCAGTAATAGAATACTGCAGTTTGCATAGGCAAGCATACAACGTACAATGACAGCTCAATTGCACTAAAACATGCACACAAATACACATAAACATGAAATACAAATGTTCTTAAGCTAACAAATATCTACATAATATAATATCAAAAAATATTTAATAATAGCTATTTTCATAAAGTTCAAATCAATCAGCTGTTATGCATACAGCTTCTTTTTTAAAAGAAACTTAAAAATAGATTATATGCATTCAAATACACACAGAGAACACCACTGCAAGGAACTGCTAAAATGCGTATAAATATAAAAAGATGTGAAAATCACAGTTATCCCAAATTCAGAGGCGACTCCCAATTCTAAAACGATTATCAGAATAAGAAGGTAAATCTATATGCAATTTCACAGTTCAGCAAACTACAGCCATACCTAAAAGCCCGATACCTAGACTTCAATGGAATTTTCAGTAACTGAAAACGTTAATCAAAATGCATTGTAAGTACTCACATGAACTACAATATACAGTACACCAATTCCTGATGCCAGTAACTTATAAGACATAATAGGTCATTTTGAGCTTGTTAACATTCAGAGGGACCATTTTTTATCCTATATAGTGTATATTTTCTCATTCATGTACCTTAAAGAGTTCATTATACCTTACAATATTTGTATTGTAAAATATAATGACCATTCATTGTACTACTGAGGAAATGGGCAGTGACGGATTATACAAATTATATGTTGATGACGTTCTGATTACATTTAAAATTTTTTAATGACTGCTAGCCATGTCCTACCAATATGTTGATTTTCAAAAACATACTTAAAATTAATGAAATTTATAGCTGCAATATACAACATATATTGGGGATGGACAAACTTCTTAAGAAAATAATTTTCTAAATTTGTGAAAGAAATTAGCAAACATATCATAGATATGAAACAATATCTGACAGTCTTGGAAACTAATAAATTTTACGATATTCAGAAAAAAATAAACCCTTTTAGTTGGATGTAATTAATGTGATCTACAGTAATTACTTTTACGCATGTATATTATATAGAGGATAAATCTGTGATCATTACTATAGACGGATAATAATTACATCTCAAATTCTTTCATGCCTACAAGAATTCTAAATCTTAAGCACTAATATTACTACGAAAACTAGAGAATAAGAAAAGGGAGGATGTGGTTGCTACAAAATAGGAAGAAAAAAAACCTTTACGATTACCAAACACTTTTTACCCATAAATCTTAATTTTTGTGCAGTGTGGAGCATTTAAAAGTAACTGTCTGGTGGATTATTTCCCATTCAGCTGGTTTTTGGTTTTGTGTTTCTCTTCCGATGGCTTTGCAGGGTCAAAGCCTAACTTGGTCATCTGGACTGCAATGTCGAACAGGTAATCGTAGCTCTCAGCCCTGTTTAAAATAGAAAAATAATTAATGAGGAGTTCTTAGACTCCGTTATACACACTTTACGGTATTTCAGTTGTGGTATGATGATAAGCTTTTTCATACTTATTGCAATCTCCCACAGTATTCAGTGAAGTGGCCACAGCAAAGTTTAAAAATAACTAAGATAATCCCTATAGCATAATGATTATAATACTGGTAATAACTTTTCATAAGTAATGCCCTCTTCCCATAGTTACAACAATATAGAAATAAAAAAAGGACTTCCGAATTCATTCATATCGTTTGTACAAACACTTGTTAAATCACAGTTACACCTATCATCATGAAGTTAACGAAATTCCATGTCTATAAAAGTTTTCTTAACCCTCAGGCATCCTTCATTCACTCCGGGATTGTATTAAGGTTGATGTAGTTAATGAAAATCTGAACAAATTACGTTACAGCATATCACTTCTTGTATCTGATATAAAGAGACCCTTTCCAGGACAGTGTCAAGTCACCTTTTCATTCCTTCTATAGGTAAAGTATGACAGTCAAAATGGTACCAGATCACAAAAATGTGAAAAGCACATTTCTTATCATCTCCTATAAGATGTAATATGTGGTTAACACTAATAGTAAACTTTCAGGCAATATTTCTCCATTCAAACATGCCAACAGTAGGCAATTCTCCAAAGATCTTACTCTCAAGGTTCAGAGTAAGATTAACTATAAATACACGATCTAAAATATCTATCATACTCTCCTTTATTAAGGCAGTTTACTGACGGCATCCTTTTCCTGGTGAAGGAAGTTTGTCCCTAACCTTTTTTACAGGGAGCTGAACCTCTTGTCTTACTGACAAGTGATAAGTGCATGTTGCATAATAAGGCCTTAAGTATCGGTTAAACTTATTCTAATCTTTTTCTCTTACAAAATGCTATCTCATGCAAGGGTCAGCCACAACTAAAGAGTGAAAATTGGATGAGAATAAGTACAACTCGTTTGC
>JAXCGZ010022913.1:45000-93489 GCA_037179515.1 Halocaridina rubra
TTCCTCTCCTGACGTATTCAGTACAAATATATCTTCAGGTTGCAAACGTTCTTTCTGAACACCTGATGGCGCTACATATATCTCTTCCCTGAAATTAGAATTTCCAGTGCTGCTAAAACCAGAGGAAAAAGGCATAATAAGCAAAATAACACTGTTGCATTTCTTTGGATCATAAACATTCTGAGGACATGAGTCTTTTCATATTACTCGGTCTGTAGGAGTATACATAAGTACTGTAGATCGTAATTTGGGTGAACATAAGAGTTCATAAAAAAAAAATTATAAAAAGGTGAATAATGGTATACTCAGTATATGAAATATCAATAAAGCTTAAAAATACACTTTTAATGGTAAAAATTTTTGTATATGTGTAACATAAAAATTCAAAACACTTTTTGAGGAGGAAAAGCACGAATATTAAATAGAGGGAGGGGGAGATATGAGAGGGGCAGACCCTCCAGCTATTGGGTATCCATACAATGGATGATGAATGTGAGTTTTATGCACGCCCTTCATATGTGACACCTATCAATGTCAACATTTTATTCCTTTCATCTTCAGCATGCTGTCACATGGGAGTTAACCTACAACAGTCTTTTCGGTGATCAAGATATTTTTATTTCTTCTTTTCATTCATTTTTATTTATTCTGTGGATGGACGCTTGCTGAAAGGCTCCTAAATGATAAATACCTGAACAGTATTATTATCATATGCTGTAAACTGTATTGCTTCATTTACTATAGAGTACTGTACAGTAAAGTATTTTTAATATTTAGGGAGTACAGTATATGTACAGTGAAGTTTACAATGTATAGGTTCCCAGATAAATAAGATGTTCGTTTAATGTCCAACTTGCCTAACATTCCAGTACTACTAAACTGGTAATACAATATATGAAGTGTAAATGGGGAAGAAAACTAAATAATTTTAGTTAAACCAGCCCTAACATTTCACGGATAAAAATGTTTGGCAATGGGAAAAAGTTAAATAAACATATACCCCAGCTTGATACTGATGCCGCCTCCGGTGCCACTGACCCAGCCAAGGTTATAAAACACTTGCCCCAGTTCACAAATCAATTCTGTTGGGTGTTTTTGACCTCTTCTACTTGACTGGAATGCCGAATGCTGCTTTGGACGACCTAAGGGTTTCTTTGCGACCCAAGCACCTGAAAAGAATTTGACAATGGCATTCATCTTTTTGTTTGCTTTCTGTTAACTTTTTCAGTGTCTGGGGTTTTTATGGATTATAAAAAACCCATATGGTTTCTTCTGTAGTCTGGGTTTTCAAAGTATGGATTTTCATTAACTTTAATATTAGTAAATGTATATATTGGAGCATTTTATGAGTCTGTACTATATTATACATACATGCTCTTGCACATATTAAAAATGATATTATCAGTAATCATTATGAGATAATATACATGTTCCTTCTTTCAATCGATATAAACTGTAATTAAAAGCAAAGTCATATAATAACAATACGGGACACTTAAATCTTTTTACCACCGCTTCATAATTTTTAATAAATAAAATTTCCTTGGAAAATACAGAGAATACAGATAAAATAATTATAGAAAATTACATAATAATTAGTGTGTGGAAGATACAACTATGAACAAATACAATAAAGAGTACCAGAATTACTAAATAATAATACAAAATATATTCTTTCTATAACTCTACCATCAGTTACAACATATATTATCCTAAAGTATTAAACACAAAATTTGTACAAATAATGCCCTTACAAGATAAACATTAAAAAAAACCCACATATTAGTATTTGTAAGTTTCCAAATACAAATGTTTTACATTAACCTTAGATTTGGAAAATCTATCTATATACAGAAGCCATATTCCCCCTCATAAGGGGGGTTGGAAAATAAAAGTGCATTATTATCATTTTGTGCTACACTTGTTTATCAGTTAAAAGTTAAATAAGTAACACTAATTTTAATGATAATTATTAATTGCCAGTGTAGATACCAAATTGTTTCTTGAAACCCGAAGAAGAAAGTTTAAATATTAATATACCTACATTTAACACTTAACCTTCAAAATTTAGAACAAAATACAGGCATCTGAAGGGTGACAATTAAGATGGATGCAGATATACTCACCTGACTCTAAAGATTGGCCTTTAATTCTTCCCCGTTTCTTCTTCTTATTCTCTTTGGGAAGATGAAATACAACTTCTTCATCACTTTCGGATCCCTCTTCAAAGTATCTCTTGCGCTTTTTACGACCCCTTTTGCTTCTGGGAGCTGATCCCGTTTCAACTTCGGCCATTTCAGAGACATCGGCATCAGCTAAATCGGAGCCAACTTCTTCCTGCGGTAACCTCCTCTTTCGGTTTCTTTTCTTCTTTTCCAATGCTTCTTCTTCATCTCCTCTCTCTTCTTCAGCATCCCTCAGGTGATCGGAATTCTCTTCAGACATGGTTCAGTAACTTCACAATCTGGAGTAAAAAAAATTCATTATAAGGATACACAACACATACAGTGCTTTTCTCACACTGGAAATAGAAATATATCAGCTACAATAAATATGGATAGCATATTTCATGATCTTTCAGCATATCTATAAAGACTAGTAGTAAAACAGCAAAAATTTTTAAAAATATTTGCATGGCTAACTGCACGCTACTTCTTTTAGTGCGTAAGATTTCTGTAAAGGATCTAAAACTCAGTAACCTGTCAGAAAATACTATAAAGGCTTTGATACACTTAAATATTAACAGCAACATATTGTTAATATGGATGCTGATTACAGTAGTCTAATAATATTTTCAGTTTCGACAAGTACCTTACAATTACTTCTTTTTAAATGCAACACAGAATCCCTCAGTATGGACTAAGGAGGCCACAACTCTAAAAAGAGAACTAAAGTACGAATATTTCTTTATCCCCTCTTCCATGAATTATTATCTTACAAAAAAAAAATTCTGGTGAGGAGAGGCAGCATCTTTGTCAGAGGTCAACCTTCCAGAGCTGCAGTTCAGAAGAGTAGAAAAAAAAATCCAAACTGCTACTACCAGCCCCTGTGCCTTACCCAGGCAATTAACACACAACTTATACACCACCAACATGACATAAACTCCCTAAAAGCTCAGTGGGAAAGCCTGGGATCGGTACTGCCTTCCTTTGGGACTTGAAGCTGCTCGACCATGCAGCTCAGGTAACAACAACTACTAGATGCCAAAATCGCCAATGAATCTGCCGCTCCAAGTAAATACGGCATTCAGAACATCTTAGAAAACATTCATTTTCACTTCTTTTTAATTTAAACTAATTAACCATTATGACTCCATGCAATATACTGGACAGTAGTTGACTTACTTGACAAAGCTTACAATGATTATTATATGAAATAACATTTCTTCTTATTATTACATACTGATTTCATTTAATAACGTAGTTATTTGTTCAAACATACTTTGATAAGACAATATCAAGTTTGATGCAGTCAAAATATACATCAGAATACGTGAGTCTCAGATATAAGTCTGGTTGCAATCACACATATGAAAACATTTTTAAGTTTCATTTTATTATTTCTTAAGTAATGCAGAGGACCGTAATTCAGAGGTAGAGTATGTGGGTTGGGCAGTGACCAATGTGGGTTCCAGCCCTACGTAGGGTATCGGGAAGAACATTCAAAATTAATCCCCCAGTTTCAACTTGTCTGTGTCCACCCCAATTTAGATGGGGAATAAATGTGACATGTAAATCAGTGCTACTCCATAAGTAATGCATATAAAACAAGTAAAACGTTAAGTCTCCGTCATATCAGGAGGTTTACTCCAGTGAAAAAATCTACCTTAATACATTATCATCTTACCTAAATACAAGAGTTGTACACCTCTCAACCACAGACTTCAAAATTAACTACTGATTGAAAATATTGATAAATCAGGAAAATTACCTATATAATAATGTACGGTTATATATTTCTTCTTTCAACAGTTTCAGGAGGAGTATCGGCTAAACACACACGAGAAATCTTCAACACTACCAGAAAATGTAATGCCTAAGCACTAATTGGGAAACAAGAAACATTTTAATCAACAGTAGTAAAACTTCAATTCACTGCAACCCCGTAATGAAAGCAGTGAATATTTTCTTTTTTAAATTGCATTATAAAACAATATTGGAATATAAGGATAATGATCTAATTTTCTGATATCCATTATACATCATTTAACTATTGAAGTTTGCTAAATTAATTCTGGAAAACATTCTATTCACAAATTAGAGCTTTCTTGTACTAAATAATTATGATAAAAAATAGGGCATCTTTTGTATGATAAAAACTTATATAATACTAAGAACTCTGGGTTTTACCACTTACAATGGGGTGCTTGTTAATGTTACCAGGTTCTAGATTTAAACTTCCAAGGAGGAACACTGCCATGGGGTGGAGGGTTTGGAAACAACAAGAGAGGTAATTAGTGTCTAAGCTCATAATTGATTTTGTCAATGAAATGTTAATATTTAAATTATTTCCGATGTGAAATGACTAATTTTGGGTAATTTAACTGTTTAGTATCGCGGCGAATTTCGGCTATTTCCCGCTCATTCTTAACCTAACCATTCATAACTTACAGTGTGCGATTGAAGGAGGAGGTGGTTAGGTTAGGTTAAGAATTAGCGGGAAATAGCCGAAATTCGGCCGCGATACTAAACTGTTAAATTACCTAATTTTGTTATCTATTTCTGTATTCTATGGGAACTGAATATCAATATATATAAATTCGCACTGACAAATTATTACAAAATAATACTTCAATGATTGTGTGTCATTATATCACAATGAATCCTGACTCGAATGGGTTTGGATAAAGACAGGTTGGAGCTGGAGAACTTACTGCCGAAAGAGTTGTAATTGCAATTGAGTAAACTTTATAATTACTATTCCTAACAGTGGAATAGTAACCTAACCAAACTTAAGCTGATCTCTGAAAGCTTCTCATATTGAATTACAGAAAACAATTAATGAGTTTCAGCTTCACATATAACAAAAGAATCTTATTTCATGTCTAAATATAAAGGGAGTACCTTAATTACCCTACAGGTAAGTAGGTAAGTAGGTAAGTATTTTTTTTATTTACTTCAACTGTTGTCATTCCAAGCTTCGTATTCTTTTGTTACTGATGACTTTAACATTAAGTTAATTGGCGTTTTTTTCTACTAACAGTATTATTATTATCAGTAACATGATTTTGTACTAGTAAACTACATTTACTAAAGTTAGTTGGTTAACTTACAGGTCTAATTGTTTTCGTGAAGAGAACGAGAAAATATTATCGCTTGGGGTATGTAAGTGTTGCTTCTTCTTCTTCTTCTTCTTCTTTTTCTTCTTCTTCTTCTTCTTTTTCAACGTACCTGAAATCCTCTCAATAAAAAAAATAAAATAAAAAAAAATAATAATTATATAACAAAACAAAATATTACATTATTTTACACTTGGTGAAGTTGGCAAAATTGTAAATGATTAATCTATACCAAAACTCGGGGGGAATATATTATAGAATTGATTATTATTAGTTTAGTTAGGTTAAATTCCAGCGGATAAATGGAAGTTGTTTCTTTGTGTAAAATATTTTCTCATTTCAGTGTTTTATGGTTTCATTTCATTCGTTGGAAATTTGACAGTAATTGTTTACCGAAAATTTTAGGGATTATTATTATTATTATTATTATTATTATTATTATTATTATTATTATTATTATTATTATTATTATTATTATTATTATTATTATAATGCTACAGTTTTCTATGGGCGTGATAAGGAGGGACATGATCTTAGGGACATTGTGAGAGAGTCAAGACTGAGATGGTTTGGGCATGTTCTGAGGAGGGATGAAGAGTATTGGCAGAAGATGCTGAGAATGAAGGATCTAGGCGGGAGAGAAAGTGGAAGGTCAGAGACGAGGCTTATGGATGATGTGATGAAGGACATGAGGGTGTGTGATGTGACGGAGAAGGACGCAAGTGCAAGGGCGATATGGAGACGATTAATCAGCCGTGGAGACTCTTATTGGGAGTAACCGAAAGAAGTTCTAGAATGAGGAACATGGTTTCATAAAAGCAAATTTCAGTAACCCAGGACAACCTTGATTGCTTCCAATAATAAAAGGGTTTGAGTAGGGCTAAGTGTATTATAAATTACACAAAAGTTACTTGTTTATTATTTTCTTGTGATAATGTATTTGTTTTTCTTACCAGATTCACAGTTTGCATACTATGTTGCCATGTAAACTGTGTATTATGAAAAGAGTAATGTTAAATATTTTATTATTAAGAACAAGCAAATTTGGGTATATTTATTTGGGAAAAATCATATCCATGAATACATGGTGTATCTGCTCCAAGGATAGGTAACAGATGTGAACTAGTGGCTTGATGTAAATAACAAAATCTTGGTTAATATGGGAGAAGCGCTTGAAAGAATATTAGTGAAAGGGTCACTAGAGGTCAGTAAATCATGAAGGTGGAATGGATGAGTACCACAGAAGCCACAGAATACAAATAAATCTAAAAGGAGAAAATGTGATATTATCATAAGCTAATTCACGGAATAGAACATGCAAAGATGATCTTAATAATAAACGTATAAAAACGGTAACAAAAAAGTGTTGAGTGAGGAGAGTATAGTAAGTTTGAGATAGACATTTTTTTTTTTATGGATTCAAAGAAAACCCAAGAGTAATGCCAGAAGACATTTTGCAACTTAGAGCATCGCATCTGAAATTTCTATAGAGGAAGGGAAGGAAACCTTGAATAATATGATAAATGGTAAGTCGAATGAACAGTTGAATTCCCAGCTGAGGTAAGGAAGAGCTTGGGGGGGATGAAAAAATTAATATACTTTGGGAGTTAAGTAAAACATCTTCCAGCATGAGTAAATTCCTGATAAATGGAGGGAGAATACTTTAATACCAGTTTTCAAGAACAAAGGCTATATAAAGGATTGTGAAAATTATAAAGACATCAAACTCAACCCATGTAAAGAACTGAAAATATGGGAGTGGGCTATAGAAGCAAAGCTGAGGAATGAAACGAGTCAAGGAGAACAGCAGCTTGGGTTTATGCCATGTAGTGGGAATGTTGATGTTATTTTTGCCAAGATAGCTTCATTGGAAGCTTGGAGAGAGGCATATAATAGTACACATGGTATTTATTGACTCAGAAAATGCAGATAGCGAAGTGCCTAGAGACTATCAATGAAAGTACATGAGAGAGAAAGACACACCCAGAAAAGGATGTAAAACTCTATAGGCTCGCCAACCTTTATTTTATTATTAGGCTGATTAGAATCTGCATTATTCTTTATTATTTATTTAGCTTAACAAGTAGCTACTTAAAATTCTAAAATTCCTGAAGAATCATATATGTAGGCCCTGCTGTCAGCACCAGTTGCTAATAAAAATAAACTTATGTAACTATTAATACAAATAAAATAAATGTTTAGTACTTAAACATTTCTGACATATGTAAATTATATTCAGATAAAAATGACAGTAAAATATACATAAAATATAAAAAATTACACTAAATTAGATAAAGAGCATAATTCATTATTACAGTTTGTTTCGGTTTTACGTCACGGACTCCCTTTTTCTATCAAGGGCCAGGACGGTTGCCTTCTTGCGAAGGACTTGTTTTTGCAGGTGTAATCGTTACCCTGAGTGCATGCCCTTGCTAACCTCAGATCGTGACGGGGCACGAGCCCTCAACCTGACGCCTCAGAGTCGCGGACGCTACCATTTGAGCCACGGTGACTACCATAATACATTATTACAGTATAAGACATTAAAAATGCCATGTTGATTACTGACAAAAAGTAAATACTGTACTTCATTTAAGCATGTGAACAAAGCAATTTCATTTATTTTAGATAATATCATAATTTTTACAAACACTGTATTTTTAACAATTTATATATATTTAAAATCTTAAAATCAAAACTAGTGTAAGATTTGCATAAGTGAGAAATCTACGAAAGTGTGAAACACAGCTGGAATAACTAGAGTAAATTTCGGAAAAGTTTGGATTACACTCAAGGATATTTGTGAGTCCATGTATAATAATTAGACTTTGCATATAATATCAAAACAGTACTCGACTATTTATTAGTTAATACTTGGATGACATTAAGATATCCCTATATGATAATATTTATAATCTCTTTGAACTAAACTAAAGAGCAGAAAAATTCTTAAAGCTAAAAACTCCATAAAAGAAGAAGAAGAAGAAAAAAAAATCTTTGCTTGATGCATCTAAAACCTTACGTTTATTGCCTCAATACTGCACATTCCACAAATACATATATACATATACCGAGGCTGTTTCCCCCTTAAATTGGGGGGTAACCGACGTCAAGAAAGGAAAGTTTGGGGAGAAGTTATTCTCCCCTCTACTCCTCCACAAATACAAACACTAAATAAAGATTGATTGATGCTCTTCCAATACGTGTTCTACCATGAACATTCACGTTCCAATACGTGTTCTGCAAAGGGGTTTCCATCTAACTAGCAAACTAACAACTTAACCTAACCTAACCTACAATGGTAGATCATAAATTGTGGGTAGAGCAAATACTGGAAGAGTACCGATTGCTTTTAATGGCAGTATTATCAACTCTACAAACCGTCAAGAATCTTGGAATATACTGGCATTTTGACTCTACTATAATCTTTGATTCTTATTTATACGAAATCTGTCAGAAGGATTTAGGAACTCTTTTATGTATTCATCTAGAATAAAAGACAATTTAAGGTACCATTCGAAGAAATACACATCCGTATTCGGTTTTACGTCACGAACTCCCTTTTCTACCAAGGGCTAGGACGGTTGCCTTCTTACGAAGGACTTGTTTTGGCAGATGTAATCGTTACCCTGAGTGTATGCCCTTACTAACCTCAGTCCGTGTGGGGAGCAATAGAGAAGACACAAAAAGTGCAGAAAATATTTTGCAGCCCAGGTTGCTTTTATAGGAGCAAAAGGATAATACCACAGTACACCAACGCCCAAGAATCTTGAGTGTCTATATGTGGAAAATAAGATAGATGGTATATGTAAGGGGAACACTTACCATACAAAGCAATGATCTCTCTTCCGGATAAAATTCAGAAGCATAGTCAGGGATTTTTGTTGGATTCAGCCACCATATTATAGGGAGATTATGCCTCTTTTATATAGATATATAAAAAACTGAAATATCAATGAAACGGGAGTGTCAGCCCAATGTATTTTAAATGAAAAGAGTGTTGCTTTAAATTACGCCTTTTTTGTTCTTAATGAGAAAGATCCTCATGGCTCCATGTCTCCAACTTTTTTTTTTTTTTAAATTATGATAAGGTAGGTGTCATTCCATGAGACTAATAATCTTATTTATCAACTTTATTGCATTACGAGTTCACCTTACCAACAATTCTTACAATGGCCCGCTTGAAACTTATATTCTGGTTCTCGAACTCCCTCCTATAACTGTTATGGTTTCCCTTCAAAGTTATCAAAACATGAAGGAATTTCATAACTGTTGAATGCCCTTATTTATTCTTTTCAACTTTGTAAAACAAATCTATGTGCTAAAATTCGAAAATTGCTGCATATTCACCTAATTCTCATTGATACTGTATTTTTTTAATGTCCTTCCATTGAAGTTCCACGGCACATTATTTAAATTAGAGCCTCTTAAGAGAAAAAGGTGAGGATAGGTGCGAGTCCCCTTTTCTTTATCGTAGGCCCTTTAAATTAAGAAGGCTTCGTCAATATATTATTTAGCATTGTTGGATTAAAGGCTGATTTGATTTTCTTGCTCAGGTTTGCAAGAGGAACAAAAATAAATAAATGTGGCCATTATTATTATTATTATTATTGTCCAGTAGTCTCCGTGGCAAAATGGTAGCGTCTGTGACTCTGAGGCTGCAGGTCGAGGATTCGCGCCTCGTCACGGACAGAGGTTAGTAAGGGCATACACTCAGGGTAACGATTACATCTGCCAAAACAAGTCCTTCGTAAGAAGGCAACCGTCCTAGCCCTTAGTAGAAAAGGGAGTTCGTGACGTAAAACCGATTCATTCATTCATTATTATTGTCCAAGACGAAAATATAGCAAAAAGGTTCGCTATTTTGTGCCGCCCCAAATCTAAGTCACATGGCACTGGTTTTAACCATATTGGGATGAATATGGAAATATATATATGGTGTTGTCTCGCTTTATTCATTAATTTATTTAAACATTTATCTGTTTGATTATTTCTTTTAGTCGTTAAAGTATTATTAAGAAAATAAATATATTTTGTTCTTTGAATAATGGCTAAGAAATTCGCTAGTTTTCGAGTTTCATAGCCAGAGGTTTGGACTGCATTTCTCTAGATTACAGCTGCTGTAACTAATTCCTTGGGTGTGTGTTTTCAACCAAAATTATCGCTGTTGTAACTTATTTCTTATTAGACCGGATTTGAAATGCGAATTTATGTCAGCAGTCAACGAGAATGGCTTGCCTGTGGCATACTAATTAGTGAGGAGAGGTAAATGATCTTTTATTTCGTGAGTGTTGGTAGGGTTAGTTATCATTATTTTACATTAATATTGCATGCTTTTGTATTCGAAAATATTTTTTTCTGATCGATTTGCAACTCGGGAATGGTCTATGTAATTTAAAAATAACCATAAAAAAAAGTATAACTGAACCGCAGCTCTTGTAGCCCTAAAAGTTTGCCGAGATCATAACCTCGGAAAGGGTGTTCATCGCCTTCTGCTTAATAAAAAAAAAAAGGTAGTTTACAGTTTAGCGGGGCATGCCGCTCAACGACCTCATCCCTCCACTCAGGTAAGGAGTTCGACTGAAGGTTAGGTAAGTATTTTTAGATAGGATAGTAAGATGGGGTGTCCCAAGTGGGCGAAGCCCCTGGCTAAGAGGTTAGGTAAGTATTTCTAGTTAGGATAGTAAAAAATTGTTTCGTATGCCTATTTTTCACCATTTTTGTTGTGTTCATCCGCCAGTTCTCTAGTCAGAGCCTATCGCCATCTATTGGTTGGTTTTGAACATTGGTATGGCCCGCTAAACTGTAGGTGTTAAAAAGTACATGTTCTCTCTCTAATCCATGGTTTGACTGTGCAGCTTCATGGTATTCAGACCAGGGATCGGGCATACCAGTTATACCAAGCAGTTATTAGCATAAGACATGGGACTTTCGGAAATTATTTTTGAATAATCGTGAAAAATCTTGGTTAGGTATTTCCCAGCTATCTGTAATGTGTTGGCAAGCCCTAACATCTCAAGCAGCGTGTGAAATCGGTCATTCATTTGTCACCAGTTATAAATCCCAACTTTTGGTGCCTGCCAGCAATATGTCATTGTAATATTTCCAGAAGATTACTTAAAGGTAAAGGTTTCCAGGTTTCAGTTCCGCACTCCATCTGAGATGCTCCTCAGAAGGTCAGTCGGGGCAAGCCCCAATCCCCCACTTTGGTGGCCAGCCACAGAAGTAACCTCCCAGTAAACAGCTTAAAAACTATTGCCTAGACGAGGCTCGATCTGCGGACCTCTTGAATACGAAGCCAGTGCGTTATCACCGTACTAGCCACCCTCATCATTATGTTGCCCCTGGACTCATCTGGATGAAGACTTTACCTTAGAATGTACAAAACCATATGATGAAAAAATCTTAACACCTTTCAACGATGAAACTGCTATAAATAATGACCAAGGAACATCCATTACAAAATCTGTTGAGTCATTTGTAAAATACTTTCACCATTAAAGGAATAGCATGAAAGTTTGAAGAAAGTATGGATGGCATTCATAAACACTCTGCTCTGCTGACTGCTTGGAAGTCAAAGACCTACCACAGTGGGTCCACTTTCCTGGCACTGGCTACAGTTCTCCTGTATCCATTAATAATTAAACATGTCAACCATGAAACAATATTAATAAGAAGATAGTGTCTTCTTCTTCTTCTTCGTCTACATCTTTTCCCACTTTTATGTGGGGTCGATGTTTCTGGCCAGTTTTACCATTTAGTTTCTGTCCCATACCTCATCACCCAACAAACCTTTAGACCTCAGGCCGTCATTGATTCAATCCATCCACCTACGCTTTGGTCTCCCTCTCCTTCTCCTTCCCTGTATATCCATTTCCATCACCCTCCTCCCAACATACTGTTCATCCCTCCTAACAACATGACCATCCCATCTTAGTCTACTTTCTTGTATCTTATCTGATATTTCTCTAACTTTTGAGGTACCTCCAATTACCTCGTTTCTGAACTTACTGCTTCTTGTCACCCCACACATCCATCTCAACTTCCTCATCTCTGCCACATCCAGTTTTTTCTCTTGTGTCATCTTTATTGCCCATGTCTCTGCTCCATACATCATCGCAGGTCTCACAACTGTCTTATGCACTTTACCCCTCAATTTAATCCGTATTCTCCTGTCGCACAGCACCCCAGACACTTACAAAGCAACATAACTGATAAATATTTATTCTTTGGTAACTAGGCACTTGAGGTGCGTGAACTCTTGAAGTGGACATGATCTTGTCATGTCAAGACAGGAAAATAGAAACATCAGAATTGAATGATATAACTGATATAACCTTAAATTATTCATCAATGTAAATCCGAAAAGTTAAACTATTTGGCTGCTTATCAAGTACCAGCCAACTGTAGCTAAATTTCTGATGCAATAAATTGTACAGCTGAATATTTAACTATGTGCTATTAGACCTGGTACCATATCCGTAAAAAAATATTCTGATTTAAATTATGATTGTTATTTAAATTGATTTAAATTATTTTATTTAAATCATACCAACCTTGCCTACATTTCTTTGAGAACTGTTGCACTTATTTTCAGAGTAGATATTAATTTTTCCATTCACTTTTCTTTTGGTGCTGGTAATTGTTCATACAAATAACAAAAGAGTGGCAAATATTTATGAACTGTATTATACTGTTAGCCAAAATTGCTTCAGGAATGAAAACTAAATTTCTATCAGCAAAGTAAATTAATCCGTTTTCAGTAGCATAGCTTTCTATACTGTTATGATGATGCATTCCTAAGTCATTGTAGATATTATCTTGTATTTATATCTGCTTTTATATCTGTTGGGACTATTTTGCCTGTGGAAAATTGCTGTTTACTATGCAGATGTACAATTTTTGTGTTGTCTTTGCGCATACTTAATTTTAAAAGTAATATTGCCAAATTACTCTTTTGTGATAAGGAAGTATTGTAATCAGAGCTGCATGTGGCAGAGAAAGTTGATTTTATTTTTTATTTTTTTCCAGAACCAAAGAAGATTATTTCAGCAATAATACCAGTATTCTCAGGAAAGTAATTTCTGGAAGGAAGATATATGGAAGCTAGACTTTGTTCCATACCCTTATTTTATGGATATGACAATCTTTGTGTAATTATATGTAACCTTCTGTGAGTGTTTGAAAGCTTGAAGTTACTCACTTAGAAACAGACACAAGTGGTGTCAGATTCTGCCATTAGTTAATATAATGAAGATGTATAATGAAAAGAACAAGATAGGAAGTGTGAGACTAACTTTAGGATGTGAAATTTAATATAATTTACCTTACGTAACTGTCGTACGTATATTTTGTACTTATAAAAACTCTCAAATCTGTGCCGTGGCATTCAACAACAGTGTAATGAACATGGAGGAATTAAGTAAGAACAGTATTGTTGAGAATTCACCAACTATGATCACTTCCCCTGAATCAGAGGGAAGATCTTTTCCCTGTGCAGAATGTTTTAAGTCTTTTTCCTCTGAAAGCTCTCTAGAAAAACATTATCAAGTGCACATACAAGATAAGCCGTATGCTTGCACTATATGTGACAAGAGTTTCAGTCATAAGGGAAATCTTATCCCACATATGAGGGTACATACCAACGAGAAGCCATTTGTGTGTCCAAAATGTGGAAGGGGTTTTAGTCAAAAAGAAAACCTGAATGCTCATTTAGTAGTCCATACGGATGAAAAACCTTTCTTATGTAAGGTGTGCAACAAAAGTTTTAGACACAGAACTAGTTATCGTGATCATCTGAACACCCATCTTGGTATAAAACCTTATTCTTGTCCTTTATGTGATAGGGGCTTTACTCGTTCAAGTCTTGTCACCATCCACATGAGGGTACATACAAATGAAAGACCCTACAAATGCACGGAGTGCGATCAAGGATTTGCCATAAAAAGTACTCTTCGTGATCATATGAGAACACACACACTTGAAAAACCATATCCTTGTACTGAATGCGGGAAGAGTTTTCGTATGAAAAAAACTCTTCACAGGCATTTGAAAATACACACTGTTGAAAAGCCATATACTTGTACTGAATGTGGGAAGAGTTTTCGGATGAAAAAGACTCTTTGCAAGCATTTGAAAACACACACTGTTAAAAAACCATATACTTGTACCGAATGTGGGAAGAGTTTTTGTAAGAAAAGTGGTTTAAATGTCCACATGTCATTACATACTCAGGAAAGACCTCATACATGTAGTGTTTGTGGAAAGTGTTTCCACCTGAAATATAAACTAAATAGGCACATGAAAGTGCATGCAGAGAAGAAGCCTTACTCATGTAGTATATGTGGGAAAAATTTTACTCGATCTGACAACCTGAATAAACACATGAAAATGCATACTGATAGCCAAAGCATTGATCCTCAAAAGAATATGGATACTCGTAACTTTACATCCTCAGGAAATGATGACGCTCCTGCTGTCAGTGCAGTTCATAATAAGTGTTTTGAAAATGATGAATATACTGGTACTTCTAAATCCCTAGAAAGTGATGGAGCCAGCACATTGTGCTTACAGGCTGTTAAATGCGAACCTGAAATTTCTTCAGATCTCTTCAGTAGCAATCAGGAGCAAGAGGCTGCGACACTTTGCTTACAAAAGATGGATGTCGTAGATGAGGTCATTCGCTTTAAGGAGGAAAGAGTTTTAACTGAGGATGAACTTGAGGAAAGGATGGAAAAAGTATTTGTCTTGAAAGGTATTGATGACATCAAAGGGAGCAACAGTTGTAATAGCCATATACCTGAACCACTGAATATAGATTCTCTTGTAAAAACGGAAGAGTTGTCAGATAATGCAGGTGACGAAAAGGATGTCCAGGAGCCCTTGGATGATTTGTGAGGTGCAATATATATGTATTTCTTTTTTAGAAGGACATGCCACCCCTTATGTCACCTTAGCTAGCAGAGTATGGAGTGCCTCTGAAGCTCATTCCTTGATAAGGGCAGTGACACAGGCTTGGTCAACTTTTACTACATGTTTGAGGGACTATGATGCTGTTAAGTTTGCCTGGGAAATTATATCTTAGCAAAGTCTCTCCCTTGTCCAGTCCTAATGACACCAAAGGAAGGCAATATCTAACTGATTGTCCTCGAATTGCCTTTAGAATGGTGCCCTTGGTATTATTAACGAAACTAAGAGAAATGAGAAAACACTTTTGAATTCCTAAAGGAAGACTGTATGTAAATACCATCTTGAAATGGTTATTGCCATGAAAGAAATGTCTGGAAAACCTTTTGGTTCCCCAGGACCTCTTCCTTAAGAAAATGTACATCTAATTGAGCTCTTACAAACTTTGTTATAGATTACATAATTTATACCAGACTTAATCACCTTTACTTAACCAAGAATTTGCATAGCTTCTCAGTTGTTATCTTGGAAATTCATATCAAGGCTTCCATTTTCATAAATGTTTGTATCAAATAATGCTACAGACTTCACTTGTACCTCCAGGATTTTTGAAGAATACGATAAAACTCATCTCTTCATAATTTAATGAATATCACTGCGTGGATGGAGATTCATCATTCCTGGAGTACCCCAGCCAATGAATGACTAATTGGAATTGCAAAGTGTTATTCAAGTGTAAAATTTAATTTGAGGAGGTTGATACAGCTTTGCTGAAATAGAGGCAGGAGTAAACATTAGATCTCTGTGATACAGTATCCTTGCCTCCTTCTGTGCTTCTGTAAGTGAAAAACAAAATATTATCAGCCCATTCCCCAGGGGAGTGGGGCCTGATATATATATATATAAAAAAAGAAAAAAAAAAGATAAATATTACTATCTCTATTAGATATAGGTCTGCTGGATGTAACTTGTATGGCTACAGAGGTTTATGTGAGAACTAGGTAAAACGTAGCATTATATTCACCACCCGTATGAAGCGGTTTATATTTTAGTACCTTCCTGCTCTTAGGAATAGTTTATTAGCCTAATAATTTTGTAAAGTTGCATAAGTTTATTGTCGGTGACTTTGTTTTTTTGGATTCCTATACAGACACTCCCCAACCTACGAATGAGTTAAGTTCTAGAAGTCTGTTCATGAGGAGAATTGTTTGTAAGTTGTGTTTAGGTAAAAAAAGTATTATACACTACATACATAAGCATAATTGTACAGTAGTTAGGCTAAAGACATCTAACTACTACATAAAACATACAGTATACAGTATTAATAATTTTAATACAGTAATAATAATGTAATAATAGAGTACAGTACAGTAATACATACATTAACGCATGGGTATATAATGGGTAGGTTTTTGTTTGTATCTTTGAATATTCATAACTCTGTTGTTCATAAGTAGGGGAGCTACTGTAATTTCAAAGACAGTTGGCCAATGGGAGGGTTTGTGAGTATATTACCTCTACCTGACAATGATAGTCACAAGATCAGTGGAAGTTCAGTGAAGGTTTAAATCTTGACAAGAATCATTCATCTTGTTTCATTGAAAGCCAATTATAATGACTTGGTAGCAGGAAGATACTGCGTAAATACTCTAGAATCATTACCGAAGTACCGACAGATGTTGAAAGGAGACTCTAACATTAAGCTTCCCATAAGGGTTGAGGAACCACAGGCAAGCTTATTCCTCAATGACCAGTTGTGATGGAAATCAGAAACCTTCTGTCTCGGTTTAAATATATTTAAAGACAGTTTATTATGTTAATAAGTAGGTTTAAGTGTATATATTCAGGATGTCTGTTAATGTACCTAGACAGGATGTTTAATTTAACAGGTTTATGAGTCTAGACATAACAATTATTCTGGTTCATTTCATGTAGAACTTGTGTGAATATTCATACATTAACACATGTATTTGTTAGTTTTTTGATGATTATGTGACCAAGAGTTGAATCTAACTAGTAAATGTATTCCAAATAACGTTTTACCACTTCATGATAATATTCTTACATTAACACATGTATTTGTTAGTTTTTTTATGTTTATGTGACCAAGAGTAGAATCTAATTAGTAAATATATTCCAATTAACTTTTACCACTTCAAGGTAATGTTATTATTTTGCCCATCTATAGAATGCATCCATTGTACCAATTGTGTCTTGACCTCTGAGGTCGGAGCTAAGGCCAATATTAACAGAACTATATATGAAAGTTTTAGCATCGAGTTACACACTGATCAAAAGGAGACCTTGAATGTTACAAGAATACCCCATACATGTAATAGCCTCATGGCACATTCAGTTTTTGAAGAGATCTTTTAAAAGGGCAAACTTGTCTCATGAGAGTAATTCTTGAACTGTTGATATAGATGTCTGTTTACCAGCATCGCATCACGAATAATACTTTGCACAGATAATAAGTATTATTTTCAATAGGATATATCATTATATGTATGAGAGATACGAACACTTTGAGTAAAAACTCAGGGAGAGTATGTTTTGATAAATATTCTACACTAGACCTTTGTAATCTAAAGTGAAGGGAGTTTAACTTTTTTTTTAAAGAATCCACAAATTCTATGTTATTTACATATTTTACCTAATTGAATTTACTAATTGTTTTCACAGGAAAGAGTCTAGTGCTTGTAACTTTTTGTCTCCTGGTTGGTAAATATATTTTTTTTGTACTTGTTAACACCTACCTCAATTTTCCCTAAAACTATGAATTCATTTACCATTTATAATTTCCCTGCTTAGGAGATTTCAATATTTAAGCTATTCTTACGCTAGAAAAGTGCTTTCTTACATTCTGCACAGGGATTTTCTTACAAAGCCTCCAACTCTGACTTCTAGTTTTAGAGCCACAAATAGCGGATTACTCTTCCTATCCACTCTGTCGAAACCATGTGAAAATGATTAAATTTGATTTGGTAGTGAGAATATTACTCCAGTAATCTATATTCCCCATTTTACAGAAATTGTGTTGAAGTTTCAAAAGTAGGGATAAGTTGTCAAGGGATATTATATGTTGGATATTCACAGTACGTTTACTTACACATATTGACTGTGTTGAAGAGTTCTCAGTTTCTTCTGTGGACATTTGCCAATAATATACACGCATGTGTCGGCCAGGCGACCATGTTTCCTGCTTGCCCTCTCTCAGTTCTGCATTGATGTCCGCACTGTGTAGTTCGTTCATGATCTTTTTGTAGTTCTTACTTTATTTTCCATTGTTTTGCCTTTAAGCTAGCCCTTATTATGGCGCCTAAGAGAGTTAAAAGCGTTAGTGACAGTGGCGTCAAACACCCTAGATGCATAACAGTGGAAATTAAGAAAGAAATAAGGGGACTCCTACCAAAAGTTAGTTCCCATCCTCCACCACCATCCACGTATGCCAGCAACAATTATCCACAAAGGCAAATACAGCACTGTTTCTTACCTACAATATTTGTTTCTTACCTATTTTTTATTAGCGGGAGAATGAGACAACTTTTTCTAAGCGTTGGACTTTGCTATTTTATACTGGGTATTAACTAGTGTATACTGTACACATAAATATATACATATTTTATTTTAGTAGAGTAGAATTCCTTTCTATTTTTAATGTAATTTTCCTTTCACAGATAATATACATACAACCTGTATTATATTTCATGTTTATACTCATTAGAAAAATTTTAAAATATTTATTGTGACTAGGAATGGATTAATCGAATTTACATGCTTTTCAATGGGAAAAAAATCCAACCCATGAACAAACCAACCCAAGAACAGGTTATAGGAATGGATTAAGTTCGTGGGTTGGGGGCACTACTATTGGTTCCGGTTCCGGTTTTACGTCACGGACTCCCTTTTCAACCAAGGGCTAGGACGGTTGCCTTCTTGCGAAGGACTTGTTTTGGCAGATGTAATCCTTACCCTGAGTGCATGCCATTGCTAACCTCAGACCGTGACGGGGCGCGAACCCTCGACCTGACGCCTCAGAGTCGCGGACGCTACCGGTTGAATCACGGCGACTACTATTGGGGGCACTACTATATCTAGTAGAATAAAAGTTTTCTCTCAGTGCTTTGTGCTGTATTTCAGATGATGCTGTTAATATGCATGACAGCCCTCATACTTATGACAATACAGTACAAGAATTCAAGATTTTTCTTATACAAAATTGTGGACTTATGGATTGGTTCAGTGTTGTTTGGTGGGGGGGAGTTATTTAGCTGCTGTAATATGCAAAATACTGGTATATGCTTATTATTGCTTAGCATGGATTTTTTTGCATTAAATGCGTTACCATGCTATGTTATTTGTAAACTCTTGGCTTTATAAATATCTGAGGAAAATAGGACAGTAAATGATAAAATTTCAGTAAAATTTACATTAGGAAGTGACGCTAGGTGAGTTTGTTATGAACTTTACCTATCAAAGATGTTGGTGCCTTGATAATTTTGACCCTCTGCTGGCCTGAGTTGATTCTAAGGCAGCATTGGAATCACACTATTTGTCAAGGCCAATGTATAATTTTATGATCTATAACTTCTTACAGGTATTAGTTTGCCTTCAGGATTGTGGTTGTAGCATTGCGTGCCAGTGGACCCCTGCCCACTGCAGCATCTCTGAAAATGAGGTAGTGCATCGGTTTGCTAAGAAAGCCTTATCTCTTCCATGCGTTCCCCTCACTTAACCCAGTGGTATGTGAAATATTGTCAGGTTTAAAATGTGGTTCTTTATCATATGTCTCCACAGTGGCGTATTGATCATCATCAAGTATCCTTAGACAGTCGCACGCATCTACATCCGGGACTCTGCCTCTTGTGAGTTCATGTGCATTGTTTACGCCTTATGCCAAATCCAACTTGCAGTTATCGTAATGTTCCATAGACAATTGAGCACTTTTTCCTTGAATGTTATCAACACTAGAAGTTAGTGCTTTCTCTGCCATACCTTGCTCTCCCTAAAAACTAGCAATTCTTTCTTGTTACAGTTGGGCGGACCAAATGATTTGCAGATGATATAGCTTCTGCTCTGACGAAATATATTCTGCCATCGGGTATAGAATTTTAGATGTGCAGATTTTCAAAGGCATATTGTGCATGCTTAGCGTACACAGTTGTATTTCCAAACTAACTCTGTTACTTTCCTCTGAAAAGTTTAGGCTGGAGTAATGAGCTGACCAAGCTTCATGTCCTGCACAAACCAGAACAAAAAGAATACAAGTGACAATCCATCAATGTGCTTATGGCAGTACCAAGTGTACCACCAAAGGTATAAGAAAGTAGGTACCCTCTCTGGTAATTGCCAGAGCTAGAGGATGAACATATTCTACGAAATGTCTCTGTTCATTTTCATCCCACTTACCAATTTCACCGGTATATTTTCAAAATAAATAATCCAAGTCCTTGTTCTATTGATATCTAAAATGTCAAAAATACACATTAGTGTAAGTGGAAATATGGAACATATATCTGCCACTGATCTGAGTTTGAATTTAGAGCACAGTTAACAATCCCAAAGATAGCTTTCATCCCTTTATTTCCCTCTCAAAGGGGCAATCTGGGAGTAGATAATTTTCGTGAAAACTCAAGCCACATTAGTGAGAAAAATGTTAAAATAATTTGAGAGACAAATAATTACAGAAATAATAAATGAGACTTATACGAGTCCTAGAAAAAACAAATATAAATTATTTCCACAGAAACTTCTAAGTGATATGAATTCACAGCACAAATTTTTCAGCATATACATTGCCAGGAAGAGGTGAAGCTTTTGACAAAAATTTCCAAACATAGCTAATTAAAGTGTCTTCATTATCTAGTTTATAGTATATTAAAATTTTGACCATCCTTACCGATAGCAAGATATGGCAAATGTCTGTAAAGGAAAATATGTGTATGTAGTACACATTTAAGTGCTTCCCCAATCTATATATTACAACAGGTGTGGCATACCTGTTAGATACAGCAAAGAATGGTATAATAAATAAATAATGTTCATGGACAGTACACGTTTATAAAGGATGTAATACAATGACCATATTCTTGTATTTCTTTATAATGACACAATATTTGAAGTCTGATGTAAAACACAAATAATGTGAGGTGACAACAGCTCCATGATGTAGAATCCTAAGTCAATACACGAGGCTCATGTAAAAGCCTAATTATATGTATAAAAAAAATCAGTCAAACTATAAGACACTGTAAAAACCATTACCACTGTGGAAATCAAAATTCCTTTTGCAATATTTCTTAAAAGAATGAAGGGACCGTTTGGTAAAAGTAAGCTCTACAGTAATGTGAATATGTATACAAATTTCAATTTTAAAAGCCTAAAAGTGACAAGCTACAAGGCCTCACATAAAGGCATAAAATTCTGCCCAGTGTCTACAGTTACAGTATCATACCAAAGTGGTCATTGTCTGTCTCTCTCACATCTAGTTCAGTGCATTATCTATACAATAAAAAATAATAATGATAAAACTATGACTCCCTTTTATTATTAAAAAATAATAAGCACTTGCAGAAACTGAAATTTTTTGTTCGGCAATACCATGTATAGCAAGACAGACAAAAACCACAAAGGAAGTGAAAGATCATAGTACAGAAGGAACTGGCATTCAGTACAGTCATATACAGTATATGTAGTGCCAATTCTTCGTGAAAAACTAAAAATTAAACTTTGATCACATATCTGGTAAATTATCAATAAACTTATCTTTATGGTTCCTTAAACTGAACATAAAACACAAGACAGTATACTACATGAATGACTGATGCCAATATTTTGTTTTGTTTTTCAATGGGAATAAGAGAAAGCACTCATTTTTCTCAAATTAAATGTCCAATGCAATAGTTCATCCACGTGAAGCTCCTTAGTAAGAATTAATTACGTTACAATTTAAAGCAAATGCAAGAGATTAACCCTTGGGTTTCATAACATTAAAAATGGAACAAGTGTGTTCAAATGAAGCAATTTTTAAATATATTTTGAAGCTTAAAGCACCTGCTAATACAAATAATGCCAGCAACTTGAACACCATGATACGTATGCCTGTTTCTGATGTTCGAGCAATTTCTGGCAAAAATAATGTCTTCTGAAATTTCAGATGTTACCTGACCTCTTTACACTGGAGTCGCTCCAAGGTATACAAACCTCTTTGAAGGATGAGCATTTTCAAGTAACTCCTTCACTGAACTGAAGTTTCAATACCTTTAGGATACATGCACTCCTTTCAGAGGCTAGCATACCCTGATGTTGAAATGAAAATCTTAAAAGGTTTTATCATGTTAAAAGAGTCAAAATACTTCTAGAAGCACGAGTGCCTTCATTATATAACGTGCAGATGTAACATATGCTTCTAATTACTGATGATCTGATGGGATTATCAAATGGAAGATTCAAGGAATAGTAAAGCCTATTTATATTTTGTTAAGGGAAAATAGCATGAAGAATATGTTTCAGTTAGCGAAATACTAGAGGACTGATGCATGGAACTATTGCACTTAGATCTAACAGCTGCAATTGTTAGAAGCACAGACACAAATAATATTCTTCTCAATAAAATGTACATCAAAACCAGCATAGCTCTATATAATGAGAGATGGCTTTGAACACTCATAAGACTTAGATGACATACTAGATGAGTGATAAAATGCTTCCCTAAGAGTCAACTAAGAAAAGGCTTAGATGATGCAATACACTCATCACATAAGCCTTTCAGAGTTGAACTCTAATTCCTCATGGGAAGCTTCTCAGCATACAAAAGTATTGCAAGAATACCTTCATGAAGAGCAAATTCAGTGATAACATCGCCGGAGCATATTGTATTAGCTAAAACAGTGTACGTTTCTCTTAAGCATGAACTGTATTAATCTACATTTTGTTAACTGTTCCATAAACATGTAGATTTCCCACTATTATTGCTATTACTTGAAGACTTTATGACTTAGGGGAATATATTTATTTTTCTGGGATCTTTGAAAAGTGTGGAAGTTTGCTATAGGAGGTGATAAAGGTGCGATAGAAATTTAATATGCATATTTTTTATATCTTGGCAAATGCTAAGGAATATTTAAAAGTAAAATGTTCTCTTTAGATTTTGTTGCATGATCGAGGGTGCACACCTCTAGCACTCCCTCTATAGCTAGAAACAGTACACTAAACACTGAGTATTGAAGCTGTCTGCCTAGCCATACTTCTACTTGAATAGGTTATATATAAATGTCTTAAAAAGAAAAGCGTTAAAATAATAAAAACTCTTAAAAACAATAAAAGCTCAAGATATTTATACTATCATAACCTCACTGTACAAATGACAATAGAAGTCAGGCTTATGTTTTTTAACCATGTATCAAAAGCAGTTTGCTCACATGCATCCCTCACTGAAAAGTAAAACATAAGGTATATATATTCATATCTGGACTGAAATGGAATGCATATAAACATTCTGTGCAGTGGACAGAAAAATTGTCGCATCAGTATTTTTTCTCATTCTTTCAGGCCATTAATTCGCATTATATATTTTTCAATTGGCGGTGTGAAGAGAATATAACTAGTTGAAAGTAATCACAAGAAATAATCTTTAATGAAAGCATTTAATGCTTTTACGTGTCACAGCATATTAAGTGGATTATTCAGAAATCACACTTATGAATCTCAAAAAAGTGGTCCTGACTTCATACAATATAAAACCAGGACACATTACAAGATGATCTCAAGTGCTTGCTCACTCTGCTGGGGTTACTTCTTGGCTCACTCCACTCTGCTCAACATCATCTCCATCCTGTGTTTGGAAACAATAAATAACGAGGTTAATATGTACTTACAAAGTTTTAAGAGACTACTATTACTAACACTAATTCTAATGACATAACAATTTGCCCAAACTGTTCAATTGTTGCGACAATTACTAATTTTGGTTTTAATAGATATGCCTTAATAGGCAGTGAAAATATAAGTGATGACATACAAATAGAAAAATGATGGATCTGCCCTTTATACATACAAAATCCTAGCAGTGAAATCTAATACCAGGAAATACTTCATAGTGATACATTAACCACCATATAACATTGTAAGCAATCTAAGTACAGTTCATGCATATAGCTTGCAAAAGCAGATAGTGAAAGACAAAAGCATATACAGTTCTATGTAAATTACACAGGAAATATTAAAGAGCTCTTTCCTGTATTTAGTAACAGCACAATGCACCATGCTAAATATGTGTTTAAAATAAAATTTGGACACAAACACCGTACAAAACAGTCACAGAAACAAATATTAAAATAAAATTATCCAAAGAAGCCCATAATCGAGGCTGAATATACAAAAAATTACTAGTACTGTAATGACAGATTAGTGAGCATTAGCGAGGAATTAGTTGGTTAGAAAGGGATTTTATTGTGCTCCTTAGGTCCTAAAGTTTGAAAATGTTTATTAAGTTATGTTATTCTCACACCGCTGCTAATATTCACTTGGACTTCTTCACTTCCTATTTACTTCTGGCAGTTTTATTTTCCTCTAAGATCACCGTAAAACTAGGATGGGACTTTGAAAATAACCCTCTGGACAAGGACTGCAAAAGTTGATGGAAGATTTGGTTATTCCAGCCTACAATTCGGGGTTTAGGAAAGGCCCCCTCCAATAAGACCACTTAGAAAATGTTTTAAAGGTGAAAAATTGGATTACATCTGATAAAGACTACTGTGGGTATTCCTCCGCTCTTTATTTAATTGTTTTATAAATATAGAGCAGGTAGCAGCGATTGAGACCTTTTGTACAAGCAAATAAATCATTGCAAACAATTAAAATGCAATGTTGGTTCAGTGCCTTTTGTTAAATATATAGAAAATAAAATAACCACTGCAACATATAAATTAAATAGAAATACTTCTTTACAACATGCCCTCCTATTAATTATATATTTCGGTGGTCTACAAAAATCATCATCACAAGTTTTGGATACTATCTAAATATTCCCTAAAGTGCTGAAAAATAGATAAATGGCAAGGTATGCCATAAAGAACCATCTAAGGTATTTCTACAAATGCCGAAAACATGATCTCCATGTAATTACTACATCCTCCAATATAAAAAAAATATCAAATGCGATGCCCCATTACATACATGCAACAATAAAAGATTTTAGGAGTAGATCATAAAAAAGTTGCAGCATAGTACAAAGAAAGAAATGTTATACATACTTCAAATAAAAAAGAACTAAAGTATAGCACAGCATTACCAAGCAATTACAACTATACAAAAAACTTGCGGAAATTTCAGGGAAAAGCGTGCGAAGAGAGGCGGTACGTGTTTGCGAAGCAATTTGGACATAGAGCTGCCTGGGTTTTTTCTTTTCGCATTTTTACCTGTGTTGATGGAGACATGAGGGCTGGGCTTGGACTCTGCAGGAACAGTAAATAATAATTAATATAAATATCTCATTAAAGTTAAATAATTATCAATAGAATTATAAATAGCATACGATTCTTTTGAAATTTACGTAAAAATTAAAATTTTGACGACTTCTATATGTAAAAATACAGCAATTTATGTAAATTTTATATGTTTAAATTGCAATTAGAAGTGCATGAAATCTGACTTGTTTCATAACAATCATTCTGCAATAAAATGCTTCAAAGAAATTTACTCAGTAAAATACTTATAAAATGCGAAATTATCTATGAATTCTCTGAGACAAGGTGTAGAAGTTACGACCTGTATCTACTGTAGTTTGTATATGCAAACAAAAATATATGTATGGGTCTGCCTGTGAATTATGTGAGAATTTTGTGCAATAAACATATAAATATGATCAAATAATAATAATAACGATCAGAGACTACAAGACCTTACAAGAGTACTCTGAGAGATTTATAAATCATTTTATAAAGTTCTCAAGCTCAAAGGTGTCATACTTGAAGAACCTTTATCTATGAGAGCACAAAAGGTTCTTCAAAGTGTTAATTACCCTTCTAGATACTTTATGACTCTTTAGCTCACTTGTACAATGACACTTGATATTCTTCTATAATTATCAGTAAATATATATTTGTGATTTGTGATTTTTCTCTCTGACAATTTCTGGTCATCAAAATTTGCATACAGACAGAAAGAAAAATGGGCAGCGGGATTTGAAAGTTATGTAGAAGCAATATAAGAATCATTGGGTAATTGGGTAATATTTTTAGTATACAGGCCAAGCTAGCATAATCTGTTGTTTACAAAGTTTTGTAGATTTTTGTCTGTCGTCATTTCTCTCTATCACAACTCAGAATTCTACAAGATGGGAAATTTCTTCATGCTATGCAGCTGCTTTGATAAGTGGATATAACATAGCTTCTGACATTTTATCTGTAGTATTCAAAAACATAAGATAACTCGCATTCCTGTTTCAGTATAAATACTTTCACGAGAAAATGAACATTCTCTAGCACCTTTCTTGTTTACAGTGTGCATGTCCCCCAAGGGTAAGATGACTTTGAAATGAATGTAAGTCTTCCAACATGCTTAAGAGACGAGTAAACTACTGTGCATAAAACGGTACATTACTAAATACATACAATAACAGTCTTGCATTGGAAGAAATGAATATAATAACAAAAGTCGTATATATGAATAACGATTTTTGGTTGAATGATGAGTTTACATCTTGATCGATACATTGAGGAAAAGTAAAAAAAAAAATGACACGAGTCGCAAGATTAAAGAGTTTGTCAAGCATTATTCGACACACTTTAAAACACTGACACACAATTTGTTCATAATTATGCATAAAATTCCTCCCTGGATGATGCTTTGCCTAAAACCCTAGACTCAAAATATAAGAGTGAAGACATTATTTTCATCATAAAAACTGAAAAGCACTGAATAAGAAAACCAGATTTTTTTAAAAGTATATCTGAGGCTTTCAGCGGCACCAATCTACATTATAAAGAACACTGTCTGGTCCTAAGTAAAGTATGGAGACATTCCCAAAGAATAAATCAAATCAGTGAATCAAATATTTTTCATTCACTTAATTGAATAACTTGAGTATTGAAGTAAAAATAAAATTCAGGGGTTATGAGCAAAAAAAAAAAAAATTTCTCTGGGTTCAGCAAGTTTTTTTTTTTTTAAATGGGACACGGTACAGCTCTCTGCAAAAATATTTACAAGCTTTAATTCTTCCAGTCATGTTTATACTATATTAGCATTAGGGTAATGTGATTGATATCTTTATTTTTTCCTTGCATATACATTACCTTCTCCACCCAAAGTCAGCAGGACTGCAACTAAAAAAGGGCACAGCAACAAATATAGTAAACCCGTTCATCTCTAATTACAATCATCTGCTCATGATCATGCCTCTGCATGCCATAGATACAACAAAATTTTTTTGGTGTATCTGTGAGCGCGGAGCTGCTAATTTATGCAGCCAGAATTCTCTCTATTTAAGTCATTGTATGTACGCGGTAAAATTTAAATTCTGTGACAATCTTTAAAGAGATTTCTCATTCGATACCTACTGACAAGTAAGCAATACTTTTATGCAACGGTATGGAAATACCAAAGCAGTCTCTCATGCTATGAAGATCAGAAAAAGGTATCTAGATACCATTCTCTAGTTTTCCTGATGTAAGAAAGTATATATTTAGCAAGTCTTGACCAATAATGAACACTGATATAGAATATTACATAAATATGAAACTCCTTGAGTGCTGGAGTAAGCTAAGCATTAAGACTTCGACACTACGTGTTCTCTAAAAGTGCTTAACAAGCAATATTCTACAGCAGTGTAGTTGTTTACACATCTAAGCATGGATGAGATGGACCTGCATTACAAACACATATGTATCTAAGTCCTACTATGCAGTTCTTATTGACTAATGTCAATAAACCCAAAGCGTATTCTAATCCATGAGAAACTTCTTAGTATCAAAGTCATATTTGATAGTTTTAATGACATACGGGAGAGTGGGTATTTAAAATCTAAACTTCATGTGATTAAAGACGTAAGCTATTAAATTACATAACATTACTCTTAATACCTGCAACTTTATACCTGAATGCAAAATCAATATATCTTGTGTCTAATGTGTGAACATGAAAACAAGCAAATATAGGAGTGTGTATAGAAAAGTCAGAAACTTACAAGATAAAAAGCTAAATTGTTCATACTGAAAAGCCTACCTTCAGCTACAGATGATAGTGATTTCTGGATACTTTCTCACCGAGAGATAGTTTGATATAAGAAATAAAACAGACATCTTTAGCTCTCATCAATGGTTACTAAATGATTAAGCCTCATTTGGAGCTAATAAGTAAAATATAAACTAAAAACAAATACGTAAGTTGTAGGTATATACAGCTAATAAATATAAAAAAAAATACATCACCAAATGAATTGTAAAAGGGTAAAAACTGAACAAATTCATGCCTCGTCTCAAAACTTTACATATGAAAGTAAGGAAAACCAATGATCAAAAGGGGCAGAACTAGCACGATCTAAATATGTTGCATTCAAGTTAAAACCTCTACTCAGAAAATGTCATAGCACACACTCCCAGTGGTCAAGCACATGTACATTTGAGGAATACATAGCAAAGAACAAAACTAAATATTTATGATTCAACAATGCATGTTTGCAACATTACACCTTATACAGCATAAAATATAATTGTATCTTCATGTAGTCTGTATGTAAACACTGTACATACTAGCTATAAAAGGGTATAGTAAATAGAGACAGTGGATGAAAGACCTAGCTCTGGAGAGCCTCCAACGCAGCTAATGAGGTCCATACCTGCGTTCGGGATAAATTGGCCTCCGAAGAGGCCTTACTGGTTGGGGTTTTACAGGGAGAGCCTTGCATTTGTCTGAGGTAATCCTTATCATCAAAAATTTTCTTTTCACCACCTCCAGCTTTGTGGTTAACATTATTTAGTGACCCTACTTTACTGGATGCCTTCTCCTTGAAGTCCAGCTTTTTAGTCTCGATCTGTAATGTAGTGCAAAATAGATAGTGAGAGAGCAACTGGCATGGAGAGGTGGTCAGTGAAGAAGCCTCAAGCACACAGTCTGGTGCACTTACATCTCAAGAATTAGAATATATATATATATATAAAAAACAAAGCTCTCTCATGCCAAATCAAAGAACAACATAAATCTGTAATAAAGAAAATAAAATGGTGTTATAACCAAGAAGCAACATAAGTTTAGTGAGTATAATCTTATCCTAGGCTGAAAAAAAAAACAAAAGCAGTGCATTACATTCATACAAGGCTGCTAAATAGATATGATCCGCCATCAAATTCTTATACCCTCCCTGTCCAAAGCATAATATGGAACTCAAAATTTTTTTTCAAGGGAAAATTGGTTTATTATTACTAATAAATTTCTAGAGCATTATCTACCATCCTCGATAGTATTATTCAAAGATTCATTCCAATAATCAAATCCCGGGTATTTTGGTAATTATTATTTTAATTCTCTCTACTTCCGTAAATATCAAAATACAGTATCCATAAAGTCTTCAGAAGGCAAATGAATTTACACAATTGCTATCATTAACAATATTTTAAGGAAAACTTCAAATTGCAAATGAAACTCTTAGAGGCAAATTTTTCTTTCTTCAGTGACTGGTGAGATATTATTTATTATCATTTTGGACTTTTAAGACCGAGGTCTCAACATATCCGTGAACTCTTTTAGAATCAATTGCAAATGATGCCATATAATAAAATCCAACACTAAAAAATGTACAAACTGTGAAAAAAAATACTATAAAGCCAATGATTAAATGGGAACTTTATGAGCCAAAAAATGAATAAAGCCAATCTATAATCAATATGACCTTTCACGGGAAGAATAATCCGCTTTGGAAGTTATAATCATTACCTTTCCAGAGGAGAGCGTTGAACAGGTGTGCTTTCTTTAATTATATATAGCATGCGTAGCCTTCAAGTACTGTACATCCCCCAGCTCTCTATCTTTGCATTACTCACCGTAAAAAATATCAGGTGCCTACTTCTACTTTTTTTTTAAAATCAACTGCTTTGCTCTTTTCGTTTTTATTCTAACAGTCTGAAAGTCTTTCTCATGGGTGCCCAAACAGCTAGATGTAAATGGTGGTTTTTAAAACAAAAAAATCAAGTGGGAAAGAAATTTATAATAATGACACAGCAATATATGAGTTTTTTCTGTTCTTTACTTCTCAATCTTTAAAAAAAGAAGGGAAAGAGAGAGAGAGAGAGAGAGAGAGAGAGAGAGAGAGAGAGAAATACTGTATCTAGTTTCTTTAAAAAAAAAAAAAAACTTTCCATTATTATCAACCTAGCTTTTGGGGCATCCCATACCACTGACTAATGGTCTGACTTAAATACAGCAATTAACAAAAATAAAGGGTATATATGCTGTACGCCTTTATCTTAGTTTCTTACGCAATTTATGACTTAATATACAGCTGCAATTCTGAATGAACTACAATACTAGATTGAAAGCAGTGCAAGTTGCAGAACACAGAGGTTTTTTTTTCACATTCTATAGTGCGAGACTTACTTTTCCCTCTGCTTTGGCCTTTTCCTTCTTTTGCTGTCAAGGAAATATAGTGGCAGAGGAACATTGTATTACACTATATTATTCTAATTTGTCATCTAATCAAAACTCTACTATATAAGAATATGAAATAAAAGAGAAATATATTATCATGGAGAGGGTTAATCTTATTAGAGCACAGAAACATTGCAGAATACTTTTTCAAATTGTTAACAAAAGAATATTGTACTAATAAAAGAAGAATATTTTAAGAAATAGGAATAATATAATGAGTATAGATTAACAGCATGGACATTGTAGATTATTTAATATTATCTTAAGAAGATCTGTATCCTGAATAAAAAATATATTATCTCATTACAACAGACACCCACAGAATAGAATATCTCATTACAACAGACACCCACAGTATTTAAAGAAAACTTAATATAAAAAAAAGGCAACTGAATATTAAAAATACTTAATGTTAGAATATTCAAAGATTCGAAATCATAATCATACTTATACTTCATTCTACAACAATAGCTATTTTTCCATAAATATTTTACTCCATTACCTATCATCTAAAAAGTTTAATTTTATCGTGGAAGGCTATATTACTAGAATAACACTACATAGCAGATATTTCATAGCAACAAGTTATTAAAATATAAAATACTGAAATAACTATTACTGTTATGGTAGTATTAACTTTAATCAGAATTGACAATATGAAGATATCTTACAAAATGGGAAACTAATCTACGATTAGTCCCTAGATATGGTTTGACTATATAATCTATTTTTTGTTTCTGTGTATATATATATATATATATATATATATATATATATATATATATATATATATATATATATATATATATATATATATATATATATATATATATATATATATATATATATATATATACCTAGTTCACTTATTACACATGTTTATAATTCGTGAAATTAGAATAACGCCCCTAAAAAATAATAGTAAAAATATACAAAATTTGCCAATAATGCCCATGCAAAAAAATTCGATTTTTTTTTTTTCCATTTTAGTAAATAATCGACTGCCTCGGAGACACTTTTCTGCCATGCTTCTCCTCATCTACCGCTTAATGCGATTGGATATTATGAGGATAATGGAAAGAAAGCTTTAAGAACAAACAGCAAACAATCTTTCGATATAATATCGTCAGGGAAATAGTGTTCGAGGGTGCAGCAGCTGATGTGGAAGCAGCAAAATGTTTGCGGATTGAGGTTCATTCACCCGCATCCTCCGCCTCTTCTACCGTTTAATGCGATCGAATATTATGAAGAAAATTGAAAAAAAGCATTAAGAACAAACAGCAAACAAACTTTTGATATAATATCGTCAGGGAAATAGCGTGTAGAGAATATATATACAGGTATTTCATTTAAGTTTCCCATGTACAATATACATTTTCTTTATAATGAATTGTATAGTTTTCTTTTTGTCTAAGCTGTTATTGCTTACGTTATGATGAGTAAGCCCGCCATTTTATTCTTCAATAAGATTTTGTGCAGCATGGTTGATATGTAAAAAAGATAGAATAATGTTTAGAACCAAGGAATATTAATAATACTATAATCTTGAAAATTAGATAAACCCCAAATAGGGTGAGTAAATAAATATTTCATGAATAAGATATTGTGTCTGAATAGTGATAAGCATCAGCTGATACGGAAGCGGCAAAACATATGCGGATAGAGGTTCGTTCTCCTGCATCCTCCTCCTCTTCTACCGCTTAATGCAATCGAATATTATGAAGAGAATTGAAAAAAGCATTAAGAACAAACAGCAAACAAACTTACGATATAATATCATCAGGGAAATAATGTACGATGGTGTATCAGCTGATACAGAAGCGGCAAAATGTTTGCAGATAGAGGTTTGTTCTCCCGCATCATCCTAATCTTCTACCGCTTAATGCGATCGAATATTATGACGATAATGGAAAAAAAGCATTAAAAACAAACAGCAAACAAACTTGCGATATAATATCGTCAGGGAAATAAAGTGCGAGGGTGCATCAGCTGATACGGAGGCGGCAAAACGTTTGCATCCTCGTGCCCACCGCCAACATGCACGTCTCAGTGTATGCCTGTTGCCCACCGCATAACAGAGTGCATTAATATGTTTACTGTACAGTAAATCTGTATATCTTTTATACTGTGCACTATTTGCATATTAATATAAATAACTACAGGTCCTTCTGCTTTGCTATGTACTTATAAATTATGTTTTACTTATCTTATATATTTGGCAATGTGTGTCTATGGACGGTTGTGGAACGTATCTATGCCCATTAACATTGTTTCTTATGGAAAATGAATCTTTAAATTACGCGAAAATGACAATACGCGGCACTTCGAGAACCTATCTTCGCGTTATTCTAAGAACTAGGTATATATATATATATATATATATATATATATATATATATATATATATATATATATATATATATATATATATATATATATATATTATATGAGAAAACCACACCATAACAGGAAAAACAATTCTTGAAGTAACAGTACGTAACTGCTTACAAATATATATATATATATATATATATATATATATATATATATATATATATATATATATATATATATATATATATATATATATATATATATATATATATATATATATATATATATATATATATATATATATTATATATATATATATATATATATATATATATATATATATATATATATATATATATATATATATATATATATATATATATATATATATATATATATATATATATATATATATATATATATATATATATATATATATATATATAGATAGATGATGTGTGTGTGTGAAAACTGCACCATAACAGGAAAAACAATTTTTAAACTAACAGTAAGTAACTGCTCACGAAAGAAAGAAAAATAATTATTCCTAAGGGCAGTGCGCTTCATTAATATTTGTCTGAATGCTCTCAAAAAGGGTTGATTCTTTGCTGGGTACCACAGCTAGAGAAAATACTGTATCTAATTCATATACTGTCGACTGATTCAGTTTAAAAGGGGAACATCTTTCAAATATGTTTCTCTCTCAAATAGGAAAAGTTAGTTTAAAATATGGTGAGGATACAAGTACTTCATGTAAAAGTATTGTTACAAATGAGAGAAATATTAATTAATTCGCACTTTCTGGGCTTTTACAATGATTCAAACTGTTCAAGCTTCTTTGGAGCAGACCTAGCTTTTCCAGGATCACAATCAAATTTGAAGACGAAATACAAATTTTAAAATTTCAATATTTTCTAATGAAATAATAAATCTTAGCTTCTGGGAATTCCGCTTAAAAGATGATAATACATAATAATAATTTGTCAATTTAAAATAATATATGTAATATAAATAAAATTACAAAGAATTAAATCACTTACCTTTACATCGCCTCCTCCAGCCTTGTGTTTGAGGTTATCCTTGGATCCTACTTTGGACTGACTTTTGAAGGCGAGTTTCTGACTCTCGATTTTCTTGTCACCTCCACCAGGTTTGTGGTCTTTGTTATCCAGCGACCCTATTTTACTTTGTGCATTCCAAGCGAGTTTCTTCGATTCAATCTGTGAATGAAAGCGATGTAGCTATAAATTCACCAAGCTTATATATATACGTCTAGTAATAACTGCTAGGCAGCGAAGGCAAAGAACAATTTAAGTAGCTTAAAATAATGACAAAAAAGCTAAAAAGTAGAACTGACTGCAAAATCGTTCGCAAACAAAATGATATGCATACTACAAGAGTAGCAAAATCTTATCATTCAACATGCTTATCAAAGGCAAAAGAAGATTCTTAGCCAGTCCTTATAAATTTTCCATATAATGAGATGTGTAGGTGTCAAAAAATCACATATATGTTTCCAGAGATGGTGTAATATTTTTGAATAAATAGAAAACTGACCACTGATGTCATTATGGTAAAATACCAGGTAAGTATATAAATTCCTTATAATCATAACACAATACAAATTTGTACAGTATATTAGAAATGATAAAGCATTCAAGGAAACAAAATAAGTTTTGTAAAAAACTTTTAAAGCTAGGGAAGGGAACAGCTTTCCTTTTACGCTTTCAAAAAGAGTCAGGAATTACTCACTGGCATGCTGGTTATACTAAAATTTCACCCACTTTCCTTCAAAACACAATATTAAAGCACATTAATTAAGATGATGTCCAAAAGTACAATGTTCACATAAAGTTATTGCATAACACTAGTTTTTTTTCATAAGGATCTCAAGATCTAACTGACAATCAACACATGAAAGTATTCTACAGCATGGTTTTGCTACACTAGTTACTACTGTATATGTACAGTACTATAAAAATATAGGGATATGATAATGCTACCGTATGCTTCCTCTCTTAAATAAGGTGGTAATCAATATATTTGAGACTAATTAAATCAAGCATGTCTGCACTGTATACAAACAACACAAACATATCCTTAGTTCTTCCCATATGCAAGACACTACCATGTAGATTTCTAAAATTTGGAAACTAGGAACTTGGTGGATAGCTCTTTTATCTCATAAGTATTTGCAATGCTTCATTCCCTCAGAGATTCCTACATGATGGCTGGCCAAGATGAAAATTTCTCTAGTTCTCCTACTCCCCCTGAAGGAGGGGCTAGAATACCTCCTCCATGTTGCTCTGTGTGTCATAAGTCGACTAAACTGGGCAGAGAGAAGGGACTGGGACTCCCCTCCCCTGTATTTTCTCTTTCCAAAGAGTCAGAGCATTTTGCCTTGACTCAGCTACTCCAAGTATAAGGGGAATAATGGCTCATGTATACAGATAGATAGTTCTCCTAACTGATTATATCTTGACCTCTTGCAGTCTCTTATGGTTTTACTTTGTATGCTCTTCAACACTTATCTTTCCACCTTCCAACCATATTGTCGTCTCCAATGAAGCTTTCTTACACCAAGGTTTTTTTTCATATTTTCATTGTTCATGGTCATGCAAAGAAAGGAAAAAAACACACACTTTTCATTGATATGAAAAAATACTAATGAAAACAGACTATCTCTAAGAGGTCCCTATAGAAAAATCAAAACTTGCAATAAAGACTGAACTTGCCAAAGTAGATAATTATGTAAGGAAAAACCAAATCTACTTCCTTCTTTAGAGTTGAGTTTAAATTAGTGTGGTATAAAAAGTAACTATTTTTTGAAGCATACTCTATTAAGAGTAATGGTAATACATGATTTTCCTAGTTACCGTCATCCTTACTAAACAAACTTTGAAACATTAAATGTTATGAATAAGAGAGCCTCTTGACAACATGAAAACCCTAAGACTGCTCTAAGTTAGCTGTGGTTGTAATGCCAAAGTATACAGAAAATGAAAAATGACAATCCACAAATTGCTAAAAAGCAAAATAAATAATTTTGACAAATAAATGTATAATGCAAGGTTACTAAAATAAGAAAAACACAAAACTTAATGTTAAAATGATAGAATTTTCCATAGAAAACTTAAAAAGTGACATTAAAGCGACAGCATTCTCCAGGAAAAGCAAAAACCAAGCATAAAAGCTTTTGTACAAATGACTGCAAAGAGCAAAAGTACTGAAATTTAAAATCAACATTCATTAATAACTGGAGTATAATTAAATTCTAGTTTTAATTGCAATCAGTACAAGAATAAAGGGATAATAAAGTTGCTCAGTATCTTCTTTCTTCAAAGGAGATGTAATATTCTGCTGAGCTGGCAGGGTGGTCATGTTATCCAACATACAAAAAATTCAAGCATGGAAGGAGGGATTGCCAGCCCTCTTGTTTAATTCCTTTTAGTCCTTCCTGACATAAGTAAAACGAGCTGAAACTCTTTTTCCCTTATCAGAAAGGGGGGAGACACTTTCACCAAATATTCAGATAGCAGTAATGACTTTTTACATAAATTTCTTTGAACATTTAACTACTTTTACTATATAGCAAAATCTAAAAGGTAGTTTACACTTAACTGCACAGTATATACAATAAATAACTACTGTATTTCCTGTACTAGATATAGTCTACGTCCTAACTCTGCATAAATTAAGATTAAATTCAAGAGGCAAATAATGACCTAATTGATCAATAATTTGACAATGTTAAAATATATAATCATTCCTCGTGCCATGCATATACAGGATTCTATAAGGCCACAGCACACAAGACAGTTATTAAGGCATCGTGACAATATCATCGAGTATCCACAAGCTATTATAAGCCAGTAATGATTTCTAATATTTCTGAATGATAAAACCGGTAAAAAAATAAATTGAACAACTGTTAAGCAAGGAGTTCAGTGTCAGCATATAAACGATGTATCAAGAATAAGTGTCCTCTGTGTCATAAACCTCTCGTTAACATCTGCCAGACAAAAACCTCTCTCCAGGGGGATAAAAGAACTCTACATTATACAAAGCAACTTAGATGTATTTTTTCCTACCTTGTCCGGCTAAGAGGAAAGAAAATGTTCACTGTTAGTAATGTAACGGGGAAAGTTTTGACTTTAAATTGGCTCATTTGAAAAAACATAATTATAAATTCATAGGAATTCAGTATTTAGTGGTTAAACCAGCAGCACTACTGGACACCCAAAACGAGGAATTTATTAATGCTTAAGGCATCCAGTTTTAAAAGTCAGATATAATCAATGTCAGTATTTCAAAACTAAAACCATGAAATGAGAATTTTGAGCAATTCCCATACATGAAGTTAAATAAAAGTAGGTACTGTGCATCTTACATATGACTTAGGAAATTATGTTTTATACCAGCTCTTGCAAGAGCAAGGCTATTTCCTATCAAATGGGTTGGTACATCTCGCTAAGAGATGTTAGGTGACTACAATTGGCGTTTAAGTATCGAGGTAGCAGGTATTCTCTGCCAGTTGTAAAATGGTGGCAATAAATTAAAGAAGGGAAGAATTACCAGCCTCTTGCTCCCTTCCTCCTTATAATTGACACAATACACTCTGAATACATTCGTGTATCCTTTCACCCCATAACCCTGGGAAAATAAATATAAATACTTCTTATCTCATATTCCAAATGCCATTACTTATTTCTTTAATAATATCAACCGTAATTGAAACAAATAAGATATGATATAAAACTTAAAAGATTTCATCATATACCCTCTGATATATATATATATATATATATATATATATATATATATATATATATATATATATATATATATATATATATATATATATATATATATATATATATATATATATATATATATAATATATATATATATATATATATATATATATATATATATATATATATATATATATATATATATATATTATATATATATATATATATATATATATATATATATATATATATATATATATATATATATATATATATATATATATATATATATATATATATATATTTTAACCAAATAAGCACATTATATATGTGAAAACATGAATCATTTTTTAACCCGACCGGGACTTGAACCTAGGACTTATAATTACTAAGTCAAGGTGCCACCAACTACACCACAGAAGGTTTAAAAGGAATCCAACTTTATAGCTTATATCTGCTATACTTAGGAATGAACGCATTCTATCTGAATGCCACTATGTTCATATCACAGATTCCCAACCTCACTCGTGGCTTCATTTTCACATTTAATTCAATCCCCAATTTCATTCGGACTATACAATAACCAAATAAGAACATTACATATGTGAAAACATGATTCATTTTTTACCCTGACCGGGACTTGAATCTAGGACTTATAATTACTAAGTCAAGGCGCTACCAACTACACCACAGAAGCTTTAAAAGGAATCCAACCTTATTGCTTATATCTGCTATACTTAGGAATGAACGCATTCTATCTGAATGCCACTATGTTCATATTACAGATTCCCCAACCTCACTCGTGGCTTCATTTTCGCATTTAATTCAATTCCCAATCTCATTCGGGCTATACAATAACCAAATAAGCACATTACATATGTGAAAACATGAATCATTTTTTACCCCGACCGGGACTTGAACCTAAGACTTATAATTAATAAGTCAAGGTGCTACCAACCACACCACAGAAGGTTTAAAAGGAATCCAACCTTATAGCTTATAACTGCTATACTTAGGTTGGATTCCTTTTAAACCTTCTGTGGTGTAGTTGGTAGCGCCTTGACTTAGTAATTATAAATCCTAGGTTCAAATCCCGGTCTGGGTAAAAAATGATTCATGTTTTCACATATGTAATGTGCTTATTTGGTTATTGTATAGCCCGAATGAGATTGGGAATTGAATTAAATGCGAAAATGAAGCACGAGTGAGGTTGGGGAATCTGTAATATGAACATAGTGGCATTCAGATAGAATGCGTTCATTCCTAAGTATAGCAGATATAAGCTGTAAGGTTGGATTCCTTATAAGGCTTCTGTGGTGTAGTTGGTAGCGCCTTGACTTAGTAATTATAAGTCCTAGGTTCAAGTCCCGGTTGGGGTAAAAAATGACTCATATATATATATATATATATATATATATATATATATATATATATATATATATATATATATATATATATATATATATATATATATATATATATATATATATATATATATATATATATTATATCAAATGCTTCAAATGCTAGACAACGATGGTTAAGTAAATGATCAACATATATATTAAACAAACGATATCTGCATTATTGGTTTATAAAAGTAGAATATCTCTTGTATATTTTTTTTTCTGAAAACTTATTAGATATTGAAAAAAAATCAAGGACTTATAAGTTCCATGTAACCCAGTCTGAGAGCTCTAATTAGTCTTGCTAAGTAACTGCATGATATTCTGAGAATTTTAGTCTTCCATCATCAAAGAACATCACACACAGGAAGAAGATTTAAAACACTGTGAGGGTCCCTTTAGCCACTTAATGCAATACTGAATGCATTCACATCACCTATGAATACTGATCTATCACATCACATGTAGTATTATCACAAATGACAAATTTTGTGAAGAGTGGCTATCATACGAATATTACGTCTTAAAAAAGTACCGCAAAAGTGCATGGACTGTTTTTACCACTCAAGACTGAATTCACTTAAGTGAGCTCTAAGATTTGCATGTCATATTACTTAATTACTATGTAGGTCAATCAGGTTTTATGGTTGTCAAAAACCAGTTCTCAAAAGTGCGCATATTCCCTTTTCCACTCAATCTGCAATTACCCGAATTATGACAGAGGCAAAAGCCATGATATAGAGGGTTCCAATTAAAACCAAGTACACTAAACAATACAGTAAAATTGGTGCAACCATCGAGACTGAGAAAGCCAGTATGACATACATGGCCAAATAAATCCAAAAAATATATATATCTGCACACTTGTATACAAAATATGAAAATTTAATATTTAAAAATATATTTTATTGAATATCTATGATGAGAATAATATTTCGAGCAAATGACAATTAATGTTTACTCTATCACGGAAGTAAAAGTATCAATATAATATATACTGGAAAGAGTATACATTGCATATACTGTAATAAAAATAACTATGTCCAATAATTTTAAAATTTCACCTTTCCCATGAAGCCTTTGAATTAAATTTACCTTTCCAATGATGTTCTAAAATAAAATATACCACTTCAATGACTTTAAAAAAAATATTACTCTTCACATGATGTTCTTAAATGTAATATTACCCTTCCAATGAAGTTTCTTAGTTACCTTAATGCTCCCATTGAAATGTGTAGCTATTAAATTAATTCTACCTTTACACTAATGTCTTTAGATGAATTTCACCTTTCCAATTAATTATTACATATATCTGACCTATCCAATAATGTTTTTCCATCAATCGTTAAATTAATACAGCATTTCCTTCTTAATGATGTTTATTTTAATAATGTTACCAATAATAATTTTCCAATGGGCCAAAGGTAAGACATACTGCTACATTCTCTACAGCAATCAGTTGTGTAAAAGTTGCAAACACTTGGCTTCTTCACTAACATTTACTAATGCATTCTCTGATACTGATGGCAGCAGTGAGTGCAGTGACAATAAACTGTTCTAAGCTAGTCCAACAGCATACTTCACATAAATACTATACTATATCATAACTTCTTTTACTGGTTAAAGTCAGTCTAATTATCATTGTGGAATATATATAACAAATAAAAACGAAAATTTCACGGAATTTCCTGAAATATATACTCATGAAAATCCTCAATATGAAGTCTCACGATGTAAGAAAAAGAGGATATTTCATCTCATAAGACAATCACAATGAAATTAAAAAGTGCCTGGACTATTCTATAAAGAAAAAAAAAACATTCTGAAACTATGGTCTTCTGTCCTGTGAATTACACTCATTTGTGGTGTTTAGCTTAGAATAACCTGCAATACTAATTCCGAAATTTAAACAGTAAGGCTAAAGTACTTTATCCATTAGAACAAATTCCTGCCACGAGCATAAATACTATACAGGAAATTCTGAGATATGCTATTGTCTTGTTTTTTGTTATTTCTCACCTAGTGGAGGTTCCTCAGATGTTCTGTACAAATAATACTATCTTTTATAAAATTCATATACGATATACCTATGCTATATTTATCATATAGGCGTCAAGTGTTCTATAATTACCAAATTGGCACACTATCATTTACTCAGCTTGTTAAAGCAATTTGAAATCTCAACTTAAATCCAAGTCTCAAACGAAAAATAATCATCGTCTTTGGGAATATAATAATTCTTTCATGAAATACATTTCTGCCTGTCTAAGGACAAAGTATGTTTGATATAAAACCTTCCCCATTTAATTTCTACAGTTTTTAGCTCTTCTGTACAATTTAAAATGATACATTATGTTTGAACAAACGAGAAAACTAAATTGTTGTACATACTGTACAGTTAAATGCAGCATTTAAATTTTATACTGAGAAAAAACTCTATAATCCTTGCTGTTCCAAAATTATTTACTGTGCAACATATTTAAAGTGAAGTCAGTGGATACTATAAAAACACGACCAAATTTTATGAATAAACATCCACCAAATTTGTCTTTGTCAAAGCTGAAAGTTTCTGCAGTATATCTAAAGGAAAAAATCTGGGTGAAGCTATATGAGGAAGACCTACAGAACTGGTAAAATCACTTAATTCCTGATTGATTTGTCTACTCAGCTCATGAGTGATATCCATAAACCCTTAAATAAACAGCTGCTGTATAAACACATTCTTACCTGTTCTCAAGTCTGAGTTATTGTAGGAAATCACTTCCTCTGAAACCTACATTAGAGTTCTATCTGATTTATTTCTATAATTGTAATACTGTGCTACTATCTTTTCCACTTTTCTAGTGACTCTAAATAACGGGTTGATCTCATTGCCTTGACTCTAATAAGATGAGTACTTCGGACCTTCACAGGGTTAAAAAGTAAATCATAAAATCAAAAGTAGTGGAGCAGCTTTCAAATAATCATAATGTCTTTCTGAGAATAAAACGATATTTTTAAAATGCATTACATATGAGATATCTACTGAAAATCTACAAAAGAATAAACAAATTTACCTTTTTGTCACCACCACCAGGGGCGTAAGCATCATTTTTGGCGTTGATTCGGCTTGAGGCTTTGGAGTAATCTAATTTCTTTGACTCAATTTTTATCTTTCCACCACCGGGTTTGTATGTGGCATTATCCATAGAGCCAATTTTTGATTTGACCGCTTTAAGGTTAGGGGAGGCAGATTTTCCTACTTCGATCTTATTCATGGGCACTGCAATAAAAAAAGTAAAATTTAATATAGCATACTTACATCATTGTGTTGCACTGTTTATGAACAATGATTACAATAGCATCTGAATCTGCAATGCTAGCTTAAATGTAATAAATAATATAATACACCACGAGGGGGAAAAAAGCAGTTTAAAATTTGCAAGTAAGAAACTGAAGGTATTTAAAGTGAAGGCACTAATTCAAAATTACCATTAAGATTATGATGAGCAAGAAATTGGTTAGGAGGAATTGGCAATTTACTTTAATATGTTCTTAGAGCATATAATTAAAATCTTTTCTTTACAAACTTATCTAACCTCCAGGATCCAACACACACACCAACTCCAAACAGGTTTATTAATATGATTATACAGATGTCCCTCACCTTACACAGTTTTAAATAATGCGATTTTGACTATCCATGGTTGGAAAATATTAAAAAATATATATATATATAATTTCGGAAATCTTCACCTTTTAAAAAGTACATTGTAAAAAATACAGTAATGGTTTTACATAAATTACAATTGTATTTGGCAAAATTTTAGTACATTACAGTAGTCTAGGCATAATTCATAGTATACACGAGGTTGAGATTAGATTATATGCTAAGTATAGATAAACTTATATAAGGGTTTTGACTAATTAAATTACACGTTAAGTGATGGAACCAACTAACAGCGTAAGTTGGGGGACAACTGTACCTTGTTGTTCCCAACTTAAATGGTTAATCACCTGAAAATGTACCCACAACCTACAGTAATATCACAATTATTAGAAATTAATTTAATAAAACCTAACTGCAAACAACTACAACATATATCTTATAAAATCTTACAACTAGCAACTTAAGAAAATAGTTCAGTAAGGAGATATGTAGGAATGAGATAAATAAATTTAGTGGTGGATATAGTTGACTGGTATGCCAGCTCCCAAGTCAGACGAGCAACAATATTTATTGTCTCAAAATAATCTTACAAGAAGACATACATTTATGTTCAAGATGCAGGTACAGTAAATACACCTAGGTGAAGGTAGAGAACATATTAATACAAAGATTCAATTTCATAGACTCTGGTCTTCTTATAAAATGAAAAGTTGAATGAATTTACATAAATATGACTTATGTAAGTCCTCTCAGTAGCTTAGCATATCTATACATGGTTATTTCAAACAAATGTGAAACTATACTTCACAGTTTGAATCAATGTTTTCAGCGAGATATTGAGACAGACCTTAGCCTCTGGAAAGGCATTAGCAGACTGTTGTAATGTTCCTCTATAAACTTTCTTCCCAATTATTAGCATACTGTATTTGATTTATCGGTATTTATTCACTATTATACCAGTCAGGGTAGTTTAGATTAATGTATTGTAACTGGAAATTGGCAATATTGGCCATTAGTTTCCAATGCAAATACCAGGTAGGCACTCCCCATCACTAAAATCCCTATTCCAATGTATTACTACAATACTGTACAATCTTTTATAAGAAATTCTGACCCCCAAGCTATGATATTACTCTTTATGATAGCAACTCACATTTCCTTTCAGCTGAGGATGCTGCAGACTGTGGAGTTCGTTTCAAGGGGGATGGCTCGGAGGACCTGGGCATCCTCTTTCTAGGGGATCCTCTACCCTTGGATGGCGATCTGCTTTGTCCATTCTCCTGAAATAATTGCATACATTTTAGTTTCCTTGTCATAGGTAAATCTCATTGTCTTTAAAGGAACACTAAGTATAAATATGGTGATTCTCAGATGGAGTGAAGAACTTAAAGATAGACAGGATTATTTGGGTTTTTTTCAGATGACTTTGCTGTTTGGATGCTTAAACACCATCAAGTTCAACATGACAGTCAAGAAATTACAACTGACACATAATTGCACTAAGACAAGGCAGATGGATGCAATACTGTTATCAAATGTCTTGTTCTTCAAACTAATTGTTTGTTCTGAAAGCACACAATTATCAAATGATTAAGAAATATTATAACTTCGTATATCAGATGATAAAATCCTGGCTCACAATTCCGAGTAGTTTAAGCATCTACCTGTTTATTAAAGTATATAATTTAATTATGTTACCATGCACTTGGCTACCAGCTTTCCTTATTTCAAAAATTGCAGTTACCAGATACTGTACATGGAAAATCCTTACGTTCGAATGCAATGGATTACAGTTGTCTAGTTATTATGTGGACCTTTAAATGAAATGAGTGAAGTGAATTCAAGCTTTGGAGAATATTTGGAAAAGAGCTAACACAGTGAAGTGAATCTGGCTACTGTTCTGCTAGTCTTAGATTTAGAAACCTGTAAGGACTATCCTAAAAAAATACATTGCCAATGTTCATTATTTCCTGTTACATGATTATTTACTCGAAACAAAAACAGAAAACTAATGAGTGTAAATTGGGTTTGTAGAAAATGAACGAGAAAGGACAAATGATGTCAGAATTCCCATGTCATTGTTCTCTGAAGACTTTTATCAAGAACTCTGGGATAATCTACAATGTTTATAATGTTAATCAGTACATAAACCAATATATATATATATATATATATATATATATATATATATATATATATATATATATATATATATATATATATATATATATATATATATATATATTATGCTTGTGACACCAGGACGGAAAAAAAAAAAATCTGCCCTCATTGAGCCTGAGCACGAAGAAAACAAAGTAAAAAGAAACAGAGATGGGAGTGTTGTAGCTTGTCGGATATGAAAGGAAAATGAGAGATCTGTAACGAATATCCAAGAATATTCGGTGTTGATGTGGGAATAGAAAGAGAGCCGTAACTGAAGGAAGACTTGACATAGAACTGTCCGTATCAGTCTTTGTACAATTATATATACAGTACTGTCTACAAAATATATATATATATATATATATATATATATATATATATATATATATATATATATATATATATATATATATATATATATATATATATATATATATATATATATATATATATATATATATATATATATATATATATATATATATATATATATATATATATATATATATATATAACATTTGCAGTACGCAAACACAATAAGCAAACACTGTGTAAAAGTACCTATATGTTGTAGCTTGGCTAAATTGTTTGAGTTGTGCATTCTGTGAAAACTAACAAGACTAATTTCTGTTTCTACTATAAATCCAGAAAAGTAAGAAAAAACACTAATGCAAAACCATAGAGAGAAAGCTTTTGACTACCATTAAATTAAAAAAATAATTACTAATGAAGTGCTTCACTGAACTACATCACACTAAATAAACCAGCTATTGATATAGTTAGCCAATCTCAACTATTGTACAGTGATTACTGCATTAATGTGCCGACACAGTCACTACTAAAGACAGGTAAAATACTCAAAAAGAGTAAGTTATCACTGGGAGACCCAAGAAGGTCGAGGTCACAAACAGGTTACCTTCTTATTCTTCTTTTTATCTGAGACATTAACATCCAACTCCAGTTTGAGAGTGGTAGGGGTAGAGGATACGGCCATGTTGGAAACCTCCACCTATAGTACAAAGATGGAAATAGAGAGAGAGAGAGAGAGAGAGAGAGAGAGAGAGAGAGAGGAGAGAGAGAGGAGAGAGAGAGAGAGAGAGAGAGAGAGAGAGAGAGAGAGAGAGAGAGAGAGAGAGAGAGAGAGAGAGAGAGAGAGAGAGAGAGAGAGAGAGAGAGAGAGAGAAACTGCTAATGATGGTGGTCTAAAGTATAATAACCATTAATGTGAGCCTTGCACAAATATGATTGATCAATAGAAAATAGTTAATAATAATAATAATAATAATAATAATAATAATAATAATAATAATAATAATAATAATAATAATAATACTGTGTAACAAAATATTTACTCTTTTTCATGTTTCTGGGCAGAGAGTGCTATTTTCCATTTGCTTATGCCAAAAGTAAATGGATATAACTTATTTTCCTCTTCACACTTTTTTTCTGTGACTTGGTTAATGAAATTTTAATATTTCTCCAATTCCAGAACATTCCATGTAGAGGCAGTGTTGCCTTTGGGATATCAGGGGCACTGCAGTGCACTACATATGGAGACTACAACAAGAAGTATTGTCCATAATGGACAGAGTTCTTTATGGGAAGTCACAATATCATGTGTGAGTCACTAAAGGCCCCCCAAGGAGCTGTTGTTCACACCACGGAATTTACCAAGAAGCTCAATGAAAAGGAAAAAAATATATTTAGGGCAGATTTGTTGCAGAGATTTGAGGCTACTTGTTCACTCACAAGGATTTTGTGAAAAACTACAACCGAACGGGCAGCAGGATGTGAAAGTCCATGTCCTTGAAGCTCATTTTGATAGATTCAAGGAGAACTTGCGAACATACTCAGAGGAGCAAAGGTGAGTGCTTCCACCAACATACACTGCTTGCTTAGGATGGGTTAGGATAGGAGGGAAAAAAAAAGGAGAGGGGATTAAGGATATAAGGGAATTGGAGGGAAAAGCACGAAAATTAAATAAAGTAAAGAGATAAAAAGAGAGGGGCAAAACCTCCTGCTAAACATGCACTGGACTTTGAACGCCTCTCTCATGAAGCGAATAATATGAGGAGAGATTATGTTTGAGGGCTAATATATAAACGTGACTTACATTTCAGTAAAAAATCTCGAAATCTCTCTTAAAAAAAATATATAACTTTGTGTAAATACATGTAAACCTTAATTTACAAGTTGTTTTTATTCAGAGTTGATGTATATGAAAATGTTCAGATTTGCCTGTTTTCACATAGAGAATGCTTAAATTTTTAAATATTATTCAAGTCACAAAAGCATATATCTGACGGGTAAAATGGTCATTTTCTGTACTTTTACAACATAACCAATTAAGAAATAACACATACTACCCAGGAACAAAATTTGCGTTACATTCTATAATAATAATAATAATAATAATAATAATAATAATAATAATAATAATATAATAATAATAATAATAATAATAACTCAACCTACAATTGTACAGTGTTTAAATACGATTGGAACCTGTATGATACACAGAAATATCTATCCCAGTATATGAATACTATATCTAAAAGAAACAAATCTAAAAAAAAAAAGATATTAATTTTTTACATTCAGCATTAATAAAAGGACGATAAATGATGTAGGAAAAAAAAAAACGATGAAAATCAAGAAATACAAAATATACAGAAATGTAGCTCACATACATATACATCAATACTTTGAATACGAACATGAATGAAAAAAAAATGAAACTTTGACACTAAAATAAAGTTAGCAGAAGGCATTCCTTAAACTCAGGCTAAAAGTCAAAACATATAAATATATTTACAGAGTAGCTTAAACGGCTTCCATGAAAAATTAGCCAAAATCACTATAACGTGTTTCAAACATTAATAAACATCACAAATCACACTTGAAAATATTTTAAACAGGGACAGGCTTAATATGATTACTGGATTTTACATGCTCCTATACTGCCATAGATAGCCAGTGAAAATTGTGATTCATGTCCTACATTGGAAGAATATCCGTCTAGAAATCTATACAATTAAGAGAATACCAGATTATTTTTTCCTCTCGTTCGAGGTGAATGACAAGCAGTGATGTAAAAAAAAAAAAAATAAATACTGGTTACGAGACCTATATTCCACCCCTCCCATTTCGCGGTCTGAGAGGAAGAGGAGAAAAGGATTCAATACAAAAAATACTGTTCCTATCATGTGTTTGCATCCCCCTTCTGTTTTTTTTTTTTGCTCTCTTTTCGTATTCTTTTTTATTTATCTTTTTTATTATTCGTTTATTTATTTTAAACTCTGATATGTTAGAACAATAAAAGACTGTCCGTCATATGACAAGGAAATATTTTGTAAAGGG
>JAXCGZ010022914.1:0-17500 GCA_037179515.1 Halocaridina rubra
TTTTTAGTTTCTTGGAGGTAAAAGGCTTGCCACAATCCCCTCACCACTCTGTTTTAGGTCACCCACAGGGAAAGTGGATAAGTGAATTACTACTAGGATAGCACCCAGGAAGTCCCGCGTTAGCCATTTCAGGTTGATTAGCATAGCGTCTCTTAATCCGGGCATTAAATAGGAGGGATCGCTGCAGAGGGCATTAAAATGGAGGAGTCGATGTAAAGGGCTTAAAAATGAAGTGTCGATGCAGAGGACATTAAATAGGAGGTGTCGATGCAGAGGACATTAAAAATGAGTTGTCGATACAGAGGGCATTAAAAAGGAAGAGTCGATGCAGAGGGCATTAAAAAGGAAGTGTCGATACAGAGGGCATTAAACAGGAGGGATCGATGCAGAGGACATCATAAAGGAGGTGTCTATGCAGAGGGCATTAAAAAGGAAGTGTCAATACAGAGGGCATTAAAAAGGAGGAGTCGATGTAAAGGGCTTAAAAATAAAGGATCGATGCAGAAGGCATTAAAAAGGTATCGATACATAGGGCATTAAAAAGGAGGTGTTGATGCAGAGGGCATTAAAAAAGGTGTCCGTGCGGAGGGCATTAAAAAGGAGGAGTCGATGTAAAGGCTGTCCCGCTTCCAAACATAACTATTTTCTTCAACAGACGCCATTTCCAATGTCTGTTTTTTAACATTTGTGTAAATAATGCCTTGAGATAACTAATAATGCGTTAGTTTGAGCTAAGGTAATAATTAATTAAGTTACTGTTTTTGTTAGAATAGAAGAAACAGTGTGATAAAAACAGGTGTCTTGACTATTGCAAGGTGTAAGACCTCTGGGGTCAAATTGTCAAAATGGTCCTAAGCCCCTCCTCTTTACTTAATTGTAAACAAAATATTTTTTTTTGTCACATTTATTTATTTTATTGTAATTTTATTTGTCATCATCATCAGAATATTCACATTTTCATTTTTTTTTTAATTTTGATTTTTTTCGTGTATATTTTGATAATTGGTTAAGGGGGGGTTTCGATTTTGGACCCCCCAATTAAGAAATTGGGTAAATTGGGTAAAATAATTTATTTTCTGTAAATAAGGTTGTCTCTAGATGCAAATTATATTAAACAATTACTCCAACCATTTCAAGTTAGATTTGACTAATTTAATTATATTTTTTGACTTCATTTATTAGTAAATAATATCTATAATCAATCTTACTTTCAAATTTGAAGCTAATAAAATCTGCAATTTCTTCATGTTGCTAATATACTACATAATACTGGCATGCATTGTTGATATTCGTTTTGGTAATTGTGTACTTTCACACCCTCAGTGAGTCATATGGAAATACATACGGTCTGAGGTTAGCAAGGGCATGCACTCAGGGTAATGATTACATCTGCCAAAACAACTTCTTCGCAAGAAGGCAACTGTCCTAGCCCTTGATTGAAAAGGGAGTCCGTGACGTAAAACACGCTACAGTTCTTACTTGGTGATTTGGCAAGGGTTTGGAGACGACAGATGCAACCAGTATTTTGGCTATATTCCCTGAAAGGATTAGATACACTATGAGATCTAGCCTCTTAGGGAGGGGGGCCAGAATATTTCTCCTGTGTACATTGGAATAAAGGATTATTATTATTATTATTATTATCATAAGAGTCGACTATATGGAGCTGAGCGAGAGGACTAGGAATCCTCTCCTCTGTATTGTCTTTTTTCAAAGAGTCCGAGTATTATGCCTTGACTCAGCCACTCCCCTTATAAGGGCAAAAATGGCTCATGCATAGAGATAGATAGAGATGAGGTCTGGAACTCAGTTCCTTTAGCTTTTTTACCGAGCTTTGAAGTCACGGAGCAGCTTGGTAAAGTGTTTCAAAACAAAACGTTTGACTTCATTGTTGTTGTATTGGCACGTACTGTGAATCTAGCTTTTTACGAATGAGTGAATAATTATCTTATCCTCAAGAGATATATCTGTTAAACCATTTTCATTTTATCTTTGCAGGTCTTAGCTTAGACAGGAGCAGAGAGTAAACATCATGAATTTTGTCAGCTGAATGTCATTGGGAGATTTTATGTAAATTAATAAGTTTGGAGGTATTTTCCCTTCTGAGAATCTTATCCTTCACCATATCGTGGGTGAAAAGACACAAGTACAAAGATTTTTATAGTATCTAATTTATATTGATAAAATCTGACAAGATGGCTGAATACAGTGCACCCATGATGGCCGATATCAGTGCTCATTGGATTATTCCATCGAATATTCCTCAAAATATGCCATCAAACGAACAAGTTCCCAACACGTACACCTACGAGAGGGAATATTATGATAACAATGCCTACAATAACCATGTGCCAATGCAGTCGAACAACAGGCGAGACTTTAGGTGCGAAATATGCAACAAGGAATGTTACAATTACGGTACGCTTAACAGCCATTTGGTTGTCCACTCAGAGAAAAGAGAGTTCAGGTGCGAAATCTGCGACAAACAGTTCAAAGATAGTAGTGGCGTTACTAGACACATGGCCATCCACACAGGTAACAGAAAGGCTGTCAAGTGCATCATATGCGAAAAGGAATATTTTGATCACAGCACTTTGGCAAGACACATGGTTATCCATTCGGGCCGGAGGGATTACAAATGCACAATTTGCGAAAAGGCCTTCAAAGAAAACAGTACTCTAAAAAGACACATGGTCATCCATTCTGGCAGGAAGGACTTCAAGTGCGACAAATGTGGCAAAGAGTTCAACGACCGCCGTAACTTCAAGAGACATGTGCACCTACACACGGGCATTAAGGATTTCAAGTGCGAAGTATGTGGGAGGAAATTTGCCCTAAAATTTCATTTGAAAGGTCACATGTTGACTCATTCAGACAAAAAAGACTTTCAGTGCGACGTTTGCGAAAAGAAATTCACTCTTCAGCGTTACTTGAGAGACCACAAACTTATTCACACTAAGAAAAAAGAGAAAGATCCAAATCGTAAAAAAGACGTAAAGTGTGATGTCTGCGGGAAAGGCTTTTATAACAAAAAAGGCTTGAGAAATCACATGGGCCGGCATGGCGTCAAGAGGACGGGTTACGCTGACTTTCAGCAAGTTATGAAACTATGCCGTGTTGAGATGAATATCAAATCTGAGGAGGAGGCTGATAGATTACAAGAAAAAGGACTGGAGAAAAAAGGCAAAGACCTCCGCAGGGGTAGAAAGAAACATGGAAAAAAGGGTATCAATAAAGAAGATTTTAAGTGGACACAGGAAGCCCAGTTTACTCTCTTGGAACTTGTAGAAGATAGACCTATTTTATGGAATCAGAAAGACCCACTTTACCATAAAAAAATGTTAAGAAAAGAAAATTATGAAGATATTGCCGATATACTCAGAGCTCGATACTCTGAGCTCACTGGCCTGGATGGAAGTAAGTAAATTTTAATATTAGGAGGATAAGTAATGGCAGTGAGTGAGACCTTATGCTAAAAGATACCAGTTAATATTAGTCACCTCTAGTTAATTTTCAGCTTATGCACTGTATTAATTAGGGCGACTACATTAGTTTAGTGGTCAGAGCACTTACATCTGAAGATAAAGATCATTGACCCCACTGTCGCACGTTAGGAAAGGCATCCAACCCTTCTTCCCCAGACCTAGCCTGTTTGTGTCCACCCCTAAAAGGGGGAAAAATAATGACTCAAAAAGGCAAACAAATATTATTTGATGTGTCATTTACTTCAGTTCCTTTGCACTACCGAGAGCTGGGTTACTTCTTGGCTTGTGAGGTCATCCTGCTAATCATGCTGTTACATTTTTTTTTCCTGTATGGTTAACCCACCTAATGATTCCTTGTGAATTCTTCTGTGGATTTTTAGGTATGGGTTCAGTTCTGATCGGTAATACTAATTGTGTGGAGAGCCATTGCCAGTAGGGTATGGTTAAGTTAGGTTAGGTTATATAAAATGGAGACTGCTTTAGCACATTGGTTAGAGCACCCTTCCTAGGAAGTAACAAACCTGCGTTCAGCCCACCGCAGGATGCTAGGTAGGGCATCCAGCTTTACTTCCATAGTTCCAAACTGTGTCCACCCCAATAATGGGGATTAATAATGACATAAAATGATAAACACATCTTAAGCTGAAATAGAGGTTTTCGTTATACAGGTATTTAGAAAAATTCTTCTTTAAATAAGACATGTATTACAGCTGTCAGACCTCACAGGAAAAGATCTTTGCCATGTGGGTAGTGCATTGTGGTGGTGGGAAAGTGTGGTACCTATTTATCCTTAAGGTGTTGAGATGGGGTGACTTGGTTTCTGTTGAATGTCTGTGTGTGCTCTGACTTAGTGATCTGGCCATAGGTGTAGTCATACTTGGATCATTTATGACTCTTTATTTGGTATCAAATGTAGAATGCTTGATACCCAGTTTGTATCGTACAGTACGTAGTAGCTGCCCTGTCTGAGTGCTTCGTCTTAATGCTAGATTTCTTCTCATAAGTTCTCGTATCGATAAGAGAGAGAATGTGGGGATAAGTAATAATCATGGTTGTAACGTAGTATTAGCTAGAGGGCTGGTCGCTTCGACGGTCACAGGATGTATCATTTAAAACATCTATAAGTAAAGCCGCTGCCTCTCTATCACCCAAACCATTTAAATTAATAAGTCTGTCCCATAACAGGGACACGATGTCAGCCGTCTTCTTTACATGGGGGATTACGATCTTTGTATATGTATGTATATATGTGTAATATTGCTTTATATTTCTGAGAGGGCCCTAATATTTATTATTTTTTTCCTTTTTTGTTAGCTCTTTCTACAGATGTTATATGGTCAGCCCTGCTCTTCCTTACATTATATAGTACTGGTTTGTTTTATCTCTTAATAGCAATGACCTAAAAATATAACATTCTTCACTATAGGGCAGGACTTAATGATAGATGTTTTTGACGTATAGTGGAAGTCTTTGTTAATAATTTTAACATTTCTATCCTATTTACAGAACAAGTTCTTCATAAATTTAACAACATTCGAACCTATTTCTTGAGAATTCACAAAGCTCCGAGCAATGCAGACGATGAGGCAGCCACTAAATGGCCCTATTATCAGGCTTGCGTGTTCATGCTTGAAGATCCCACCAATACGCCATCTGTGCCCGCTCCAAAACAGGTATTATTTATATTTATGTTAATATTTTTTGTCAAAACTCGATTCCTTTGCTCGATATTGTTGATATGTTTCATTATCGATCATTTTATTTCATTACCTGTTCTCGTGAAGCCAGTTGAATTTATAGGAACTAGATGATAATGTAGACCATTAGAAGGTAATAAATTTCTGTTACTAAGGAAGATGATGTTGAACAAAACAAGCAAACAAACAAACATTTATTTCCATTTGTACAATGGAGTCATCTTGTGTGGCAAGTCTGTTAGCTCTCCATTTGAGTTAGATTAATATTCTTTTTCTTATTTTATCACTTTGTCACTATTAATCTCCATTAACAGGAATTTAAACGAACAGGTTGAAGCTAGAGAATTAAGGCTGGATGCCCTTCCTAATGTCTTGCAGTGGGCACGATCGAAAGTCTCTCTCTTTCTGAGTCAAATGCTCTGACCACTTCTGTCAATAAATTTTGGAGTAAGATTTTTAATATATTCTTTTGGCCAGACATAAGAATAAGAAAGCAAACATATTTAAGGCTTTTTTAATACAAGTATTTTAATTTTATGTATACTTTTCAAGACTGCAGCAGCTGTGTGGTTAAAAAGCTCATTTTGAGAGTTGACAGACCTACGATTGATCCCACTGTGGGGCGTTAGGAAGGGCATCCATTCCCAAGTCCCCAATCACACTTTGTTTCTTATAGGGACATATAAATTGAGGCATTTGTATTACATTAGTTTGATCATCTTCTTTGCAGACTCTGTCCGAGATGGCTGGCTCTGTCGTTTTAAAGAACGACAACGCCATGAGCAAAGAAAATCGTTCGACTATTACAACGACATTGTGTTCGCAGGCGACGACCTCGCCGTCCGTGGTGCCTGCTGAGATAAGTTCAAATAGTGAAGAGGTGGTGGAAAGAATCACAGACTTCTTAAGTAAAAAACAGAATGCCAGGAGAGTGGCTTCAAACCTGGGTCATCTTTTGGAGGGTGTGACTGAAAAATTGAGCCACGAAAAGCAGCTGTTGATGGCTGCGAAGATCATTGCTACCATTCAGGAGGTAACGGGCAGTGACTGAGTGCAATAAGGCATTGTAATATCTCTCTGAAAATAGCAGGTAATTTTTTTCTTTTTTTGTGAATGTGTTGCAACTTTTGTCAAAAAAAAACACTGAAATATACCGCAAAGTTACAAGTCTTAACTGGATTTTCTCTCTTTTTTTTTCTTTTTTTATGTTATCATAGTTATTGTAGTTTTTATTCTAGATCACATCGTTTATTCTATTTTTTTAACAATATTTAAGATATTTGTGGCTTCTGCTTTGATCTGTCTGCTGTTTGTATAGAAGCTGTAGTATCAACATACTGTATACTGTATTATAATCACACGCTAATTCAATCAGGTCGTTTGCTTCCCTTCCAAGGACTGTGGTAATGCAGTGGTTAGAGTACTCAACTTGGGAGTTGACATACCCACAATCAAGCCTACCGCGCTGCGCTCGGAAGGGCGTCCAGCCTTCATTCCCTAGCTCCAACAAGTCTATATCTTCCTCCATATGGGATTTAAGAGTGACATAAAAATGGTAAAAATCTGGCTTCATTGAATATTCATCAAGGCATAGCGGGACTTTAGGTGACATCCCCAATTAACATCCAAACACCATGTATTTAGAAAATGCTAGTGAAATGAACAACTTTAGGCATTCATTTTTAACAGGTATTCGGGTATTTTAGATTTTTATTTTCCAAGTCTTAGCCAGTCCACATCTGCTCTTTGCATATCTGGTTTCCTCTGTTCTATCACTCATAGTTATTGCTAAGTTATATCAGAAGTACTATTTCAGATTGGTTAAAATCTCAACCTTTATTTATCTGCTCTGGTTTACTGTATATAGTATACAAATAATCCTTACTGTAACGTATATTCTAAGTTATTTCTAAAGTTACTTTCTTACAGTATTTATAAAACTGCATTTTTTTACATTCATTAGATTTCCTAGATTTTGGTGAGCCAGAATTATCTATTATAATGTAACTGTTTTCAAATCGCAACTCTACGATATATTTGACAAACCAGACAGAAAACACGGGAGTGTCTGTGTTCACCCTCATTTTGAAGGACATGGAATGCACACTACAACAATAGTTGACCCATGAAAGTGTAATGCAGTCACTGGATGATAAATTATTTGCGCATGGAGTAGCACCATTAAAGTTGTATATATACAGTAGTTTGGACCTGTAAATAATATAATATTAAAATCTCATTACAATGATGGACAAAAAAATTATGTACAGTATTATAAAATAAAATCACAGATGTATAAGTATTGTTAGGTCTTCCTGTTTATTAAGGGTCTGGTAAAATTGCCCCATAGGACAACTGCCTTCCTAGGAAAATAGCCCCCACAGGACAATTACCAAAGACATTAGCTCGTTTTCCAATGTATAATCTAAATCTTATTATTGGATAATACGCCATATTGGAGAATCAATGAGGCACTTCTCTGGGGACAATTGTTCTATGAGGCAATTGTCAGGAGGCAGTTGTCTAGGAGCAAATACTAATATGTTACCCAATTTAGTATCCTCCTGATATTCTGTAGTTATGAGAGCAGAATTCATTCTTACTAGCCCTAAAGAGAGTAATATGGTCGTGCTTTGTAGGAAATGACTAATAGGAATATCCCTGCTGGTCGTATAGCCAAACTTATTTGAAGCTCGTTAAGAATGGGGACCTACCTTTTATCAACAGCTGGGAAAGGTTTGTTTAACCTAGGTTATTTAAGATTTGAGCTTAAAGGTCAAACTCAAATGCTACCCTAGTTTATGCCAGCCTAACCTAACCTTTCTTTGCTGTTAATAAAAGGCATGTCCCCATTCTCAAGGTGCTCCAGGTATTATCATCTGATGCTAACCATTGCTAACTCTTACAGGGAAGCCATTCCCATTAGCCTCATGTGTCCTTTATTAATCCCCACTCATAGGGGGGTGGACAAAATTTGGAGCTGGAATATTAATGCTGGATGCCCTTCCAAAAACCCTGGTGGGCTCGAACACGGGTTTGTCACTGTACGAGTCAAGCGCTTTAACTGCTGCGCTATCGCAGTCCCTACAAGTTCCGTCTCGATGTTTACTCAAAATATGTAAATAATATAATGCAACTGCAACAACTGTAATAATATTCAATAAGATGTGTAGAAAGGACATTCTGCTTCCCACATACACATAACATATATAAGAATGCCTCAATTCTCAATTCCTCAACTCCAACCTGTCTGTCTCCACCATCACTTGAATGGGGATTAAGAGTAACAGATATAAAAACAAACAACAATAACATGAAGAAGAGGTATGAATGCTCTCAAATTTCTATCAGTGAAGCGAAAAATCAGTTAATGGATAATAAAATGTATGTAATTTGCCTAAGGATATTTGGGAAATGAGACCAACCAACATCAGTATGCAAATATTATGTTGCTATATATGATACAAAACTACCTCCTCTCCTCCTTGTTCCCCTGCATCTTGTAATGATCAATTAAATGGGGCAACGTGAAGGGACTAGGAATTCCCTCCTTTGTATATCCCTCCCACAGAGTCAAGTTTTTGTTTTGGCTCAGCCACCCTCCTTATAAGGGGGATTATGGCGTCTGTATATACGAGTACATGTAGATTGAGATATATAATACAAGATCAGACAATGATCATCACTCGCACCAAGCCCTTACTCCTCATTACATCAAGTTTTCTCCTCTGTTACAATGAATAACGTCAAATGCTTAGCAAAATAAAAATCCTCTAACTATTTATAAGAAGGTACAAAAGAGGGTATATTGATTTAAGAAATATTTATTGAAATATTAAAAATTATAACAATCTGAAACAGAAAGCCAAAGTATTCACAATTGCAAGTCTTGGCCACATATAAAATTTTACAGTAATTACCATCGGCCTAGAGCTAATTCTTAAGAAAACACATTTAAACTTTAAAGCATTCTGTAATCAACAGTAATTACCATTAGCCTAGACTGTATTCTCAAGAAGAAAGCACTTAAAGTTAAACCAAACAATTTAACTTTTGATTGAAAGTACTGCAAATACTCAAGTGATTGATTTTCATGCTATTATTACATGCAACAAGTCTGCAGTATATTCTTCAGTCACTATTTATGAAGTCTGATCCCTGAATAATTCATATATAGGAATAGCCATTACAAGACCTATAAATGTCACATAAATTAGACAAAACTGCCATAAGTCTTGTATGTTCCTCCCCTTTTGGGACACAGCAAGATACCTGTAGTGCCCATAAACCCACAAACCATAAAGATGATATACTGTTAGTGTACACTGCACCTCGGTCCCTTACTACTGTTTTCCCACAGATTTAATGTTTCGATTTATGAGTGGTCGGTTGGAACAAAACTCGGTCCCATATTACTGTTTTTCTACAGATTTAATTATTTGACTTATGACGGGTCAGTTGGAACAACGTGATCCCATAATACTGTTTTTCCACAGATATAATGGTTAAACTTACGACCAGTTGGCTGGAACATGAAGCAGTTCCATACTACTGTTTTTCCACAGATTTAATGATATGATTTACAACCAGTCAGTTGGAACAAAACGTGGTAACAAGTTGACTAATAGAAAAGCTATTAACCCTGGTAATAGAAAAACCTACTTATATGAGTATATTTGAAATTAGGTAATTCACTAGCTTTTACAAAGCCAGTTAAAATACTGTGCTACTAGACATTTGAGTAGACTAATTTACTGGCTTGGCAAAATTTATTTTTCTGTTGAGAAAATATTCACAGCTACATAATAGAAAACTTAATGGTCTAACCCAAATGAAGTATTTAGTTTTTCTTTATAAATATTAAAGACCTTCCAGATAAAATTCATAAAGATTTTAAACCTGTGCTACATAACCTTGCAAATATTATATTAATTTTTAGGGATAAAAATGTTCTGAACAATTTTTAAATAGTTTCCAACTGTGTATGTTCAAAATTGTGTTAATAAACATCATGTAAGATGTGGGACAACTGTATACATTAATGTCTCTCTGGCACATCATTTATTTACAGAGCATGTATTAGTCGATTATTTCCCATTTGTAGAAAAAATACCATATCACAACCCAACTGATACAGTGATTCCCCTTAATTACCGTTTCACTTTCTGCAATTTCAGTCGTCCGTGTTCGACCCTGAACCGTAAATATTTAAGGGGAAACTTCCAGATATGAAAATTTGTAAGTTTTTATCTACATTCACAAAACTTTTATTACAGTATATTATTATATGTTATATATTATTCATTGCTATTGTTGGTAGCTCTTAATGTGCCTCAAATTTATGCAAGGTAAAGATGTGGATAAAATAACATAGTATATTCAGAACAGCATACTGCACTATATAGGTTTTAGGTGGCTACAGGGCGTCCTGGAATCTATACATTATGGGCAGTGCGGGAAAAACAGAATATGCAAAATATTTCCTTCATTAACTCGACAACACAGTCAACTGTTCAAATAAAAGTACAAAGCCACCGAACTCTCTACCAGACTATTCTCAAGTAAATTAATGACTTTTTCTATAGTATTGCCTGAATGATTTATATTTCTAATTATTTATTTCTTTTAAATGTTTCATATATACTGCCCATTTTACTCCCATATCAGCAGGGTGACCAAAAATAAAGAAAAAATCCTACTAACAAATATAAGACTCCCTTTCAGATGCATTACCAATTGTTTATTTACAATCGCAATTACACGTACTGTGTATACTGTATTGAGATTTCTTTGACTACTAAGGGAAAGCTGAAAACAACAGAGTACCTTAGTGCTTACAAGTACATTTATCTACTCATTTTCAGAGGTGACAACTGAACATGAGTAAATAAATATACTCATAAATGCTAAGGTACTCCATTGTTTAATGCTTTCTAATTTATGGCCAAAATAATCACACTTAGTGTTCACGTGCTTTTCATAAAATATTTTATACCATAAATATAATGAATAAGATCATATATATAAATGTATGGGTTCATTTTATTACATTTCATGTACAGGAACATTTTCTCATTAACCATTATTCATAACACCAGTGGTATTTTCTTTCACCATCACTCAAATTTTAATCAACCCTGTGTTGCTCTGTACACATGGCATATACAACAACAGTTGCTAGTTACTTGTTTAGTATATTGCTCAACTCAAAAACAACTCATTTGGGTAAAATTTCAATGGTACATACTGTACATATACAGTTGCCGCAATCCCCCTTGTAAGGGGGGTTGCCGTTTAAATATATCCAACACGCAATACATTCTACATGTACAAATATAAAACATGACAAGGATTTCTTTCTTTCATATATTACCAAATAATTCCACTACTTATATTACTGAAAAACCCTGTGGTCATAGTCGGAGACCCTCAGAGCTTTACATAAATTTACAGAACTAATGGGTAAGACAATTTGCTTTTATACATATGTACATGTCTAAAGGCCACAATCCCCCTTATAAGGGGGGTGGCCAGAGCAGAGTACATACTTTCACCAGAGGCCAACATCCTCTCTGTTATTCATCTTAGCTCCTTGGGAATATAGGGTAGGCACAATTCCCTCAGCCACCCTGCATGGGTCAACCTCAGGGCAAGTGGATGAGATTCTTCTACCATGAGACCTGGCAGCCGGTTTAACCCCCCCCCCACACCGCTTCATCGCATAGCTAATATAAATTACATATACAGTATCTTCAGTAAGGAGATGAACTCCATTACTTTGCTCTATAAGAACCTTTTTTCTTACATTCATTTATCGCTCATGTAAACGGTATTCTTTACTATATCGGAGAAGTCTCTTCTCCAGAAATTCATTTACCATTTTAGAAACTACTCACCAATATCATGCACCAAATTTTCAGCAATTACTACTCTTGAGCCTCATCTTAATTATATGGGAATATAGTGATTATGAGCTATAGTGGGTATTTTCATGTATTTCTGATCGCCATGTTGCATAACTTTTCCCCTTCATATTTAACTTGTGCCGTGTACAGAGGCTTTTCGGGTATTTCTGACTTCTAACTTTCACTGTTTGACACTTTCATGTGTTGTGCACAGAGGGTATTTCTGACTTCCAAGTTGGAGTACTTGACACACAATGAACTGTACTGTGTGTAGAGGGTATTTTTGGGTAATTCTGACTTCCAAGTTGGAGTATTTTACACTTTTGTAACTGTGCTGTGTACAGAGGGTATATTTGGGGTCTCTAACTTCTAAGTTACAGAACTTTACACAATTATGTATATTACTGTGTTGCTTAAATCTAGAACTTTCTTGCTTTTTCTTTTTATTATGGCTTAAATTTTTGGAAGTTCTTGATAAGGGGTACATTCTGTTTGCAGGTCTATAATCTTTCACTGTACTGTATATAAAATATAAGGATACAAGTTGCCTCTCAAAAGCAATATATAGACCTATCCTTAAAATCGCATAGGTATAATTTAGAATATAAGAATACCAGTTACCTCTGTGTAGGCCTATCCTTAAAATCAAATAGCTATGGTATAATTTAGAATATAACAATACAAGTTGCCTCTTGAAACCAGTATGCAAGCTCCTTCTCACAATAATACACTACAATACTGGAAAATTAATACCTTAAAAGTAGTAAAATTTGTACAACATAATATTTCAATTAGTAAAAGCTATTACATGATTCGACCAAATTTGTACATCATAATATCTTTATTGGTTATAACTAATACAAGATGTGATAAAATCTCTTTAGCATAACACCTATATTAGTTATAACACAAGATCTGAACAAATCTGCAGCATAATATCTCCATTGGTAAACCTTAAAACAAGAGCTGATCAAATTTGCACAACATAACATCTCCAATAGCAAAATTTAATAACAAAATTTGATCAAATATGTACAGCATAGCATCTTTCTTAACAACATCTCTTTAAGTAAAAACTAACACAAGATCTGATCTTGGTACTGAAGTCATACACCTTAGAACAGAATTTTACATATGCATCACTCTGCCTTCGTCACTTCCTGGATGGCCGAGATGATCTTAGCGGCCAACAGTTGTTGTTTAGTGTGGCCTAATTTCGCAACCACCGTCTCCACCAGCTGGCTTAAATTCTTTGCTCCCGAGATAGGAATATCTTCTTCCTTAACGGGTGATTCTTTCATTTTCTTTGCGCTACTGTCGTCGCTGCTGGAACCGTCCGGAGAGGAGGATCCGCGATTCGCAGATGAGGGTTGCGGAAATAAAGATGACGCAATGGACGTTATCTCCTCTTCGGTCATTGTATCGTCGGGTATATTCACAGACTCTGAGCCTTCGCACATAGTCTGTCAAGAAAATGATTATTATTATTATAAGCAGCAGCAGCATTGATTTAGTTATATTACTAATCATCAATATTATTTAAAATGTCATTCCAAATATAAGAAACATTTCTGCAGGTGTATTTATATACTGTAATATTATTATTATTATCCTATAATTGAAGCAACAATCCCAGCTGGAAAAAGTTCAAGACTAAACCCACTAATTTCAGCAGGGGGAAGCAACATGGTGAAGAAAAGGAAAAAAATAAAAAAAATAAAAAAATAAAATTATATCAAATGGAAGAGGAACTGGAATATTTTAGATTGAACTTAGAATGTAAACAGCTGGTTATTAGATAACCTAAGAAGACGAATACACACAGATACACTTGATCAGCCAAAAGATAGATAAAGAGACATTAGTACATTAGCTTGAAGTTAGATGGTAAACAGCTGTTTACTAAATAAGCTAGGAAGATGCCAAGACACAGATAAGCAAAAGTAGCTAATAGAGAGATAGAGACATTAGCTTGAAGTTAGACTGTAAACAGCTAGTTATTAGATATGATAGGAGGCTGAACAGAGACAGATATGTGCAGCCAGCTAACAAACAGATTGAGCAACATTTGTACATAAGCCTCGTGTCCCATACCTGTTCAGGAGGAGCAGGCAGAGGCAAACTAGAAAAGGTATCGGTAGGTTCATCGGACATGAACATGCAAGCTTCCATGTAAGGCCATTTCTGATCGGGCTGGTTTTCTTCCGTATTGGTAGGCGCTTCCTGAAGTTTCTTAAACTGTCTTTGAAAATAGGCTCGAATGTTCTTGAACTTCTGATGAACATGTTCTGAAAAAGAAATATTAACAGTGGGGAAAAATATAAAATATTAGATCATATCACTGACATACTGTACACCGTTTTGTGTTGCAATTACTCCCCAATTTAATGGAAGTGAACAAAGCTATGATGGCGCTGAGGAATTAAGCCTAAATGCCCCTCCTAATTCTCCATGGTGGGATCGAACGAGCCTTTGTTCCTGACTTGCATGCTCTATCAATGAGCTATTGAGGCCCCCTTATCACTGATATATAAGTAGTAAATTCGGTCATAAAACTTTCATAAAAGTTATGCTTTTCAAAACCTAAAAGGTCTTGAAAATAGGTTTTCCCCAATGCCACTCCATTTCAGTGTCAGACAGAAAAAATTCAATGATTAAGTTATACATTCATTCTGAGGAGTAGGATTTTTAAGGTTCATTTTGTGCATAATTAGGACTAACACAGACAGATGGGGGCTTAATGGTAACAACCAAAATTATCACCTGCGAGTTAGGTATAGTAAAGAAAATGCACAAAAACATCATGCTTTTATTATTCCTTCACATCGGACACCTCACAATGTCCCCCATCTCTCTTTTTGTTTCTTTGTGCCAAGGCCCGATGAGGGCAACTTTCTTCGCTCGTCCCGGTGTCACTCATAAAGAAAGAAAAAAAATCACACAAATGCCGGATGGGACACCTTGTTTTAAACTCAGACTTGTTGAAATAACCATTACTGTTTATCATTATTAAACATAAATATACATTAGCCCACAGAAAAGTCATTCATAATTACATTGTGCTGTATATAGTAACGTATTCAAAGCTAAATTTACCACTACATTTTACCACTTACCTCCATTCATATCAGCAAAAAGCTCTGGATAGCGAGTTTTGAGCGTGCTGGCGATGGCTTCATAATTCTGCTGTCTTATTGATTTTTTGTGGAACTTTGGATCTTTGGTGTTCCACAAAATTGGTCTTGCTTGTACAAGTTCTATCAAGGCAAATTTTGATTCCTTTGTCCACTTTAATTTCACCAGATTATTATAACTCTCTGGCCTGGCATCAGCTCGACCTTTTTTCTCGCCACTTGTCTTGGCACCGCACAGCTTCAGAAGTTTGCGGAGATCTGATGTGTCTAATTCCTTCTCCCTCTTTACGTGGAGAGAAATGTGTCTTTTGAAATACCTTTCGTATAAGAATGCTTTCCCACACGTCTCGCACTTGAAATCTTTCTTCTTCTCGATCAGTTTTTTGGGGTTTTTAGTATGGAGAAGTCTGTGACCTCTCATGTATCGCATCTGCGAGAATTTTTTCTTGCAAATGTCGCACTGGTATATCAATTTCTTGTTGTGTGTATCCCTGTGAAGTTTTAAATGAAATTTGAGAGCAAATCTCTTGTCGCACATGTCACACTTAAAGTCTTTTATGCCAGTATGAAGATGCATGTGTCTCTTAAAGTTACGCTGATCGTTGAAAGCTTTGTTGCAGGTAGTGCATTTGTAGTCTTTCCTTCCCGAGTGAACGATCATGTGTTTTTTTAGAGCGCGATTATCGTAAAACGCCTTCTCGCATAGGGTGCACTTGAAATCCTTAATGCCCGAATGAATGAGCAAATGTCTCTTTAACTTACTATTGTCATACACTTCCTTCCCACAGATATGACACTTAGCTCTTTTGCTTTTGGGTGAAGTGCTTACGGATGGCGTACGTCCTGCCATTGGCTGATTACCGGGAGCTTTTGGTATATGCATATTGGGTGGTTTCATGGAATGAGTGTTCAGGTTTTCCATCTGATGGGTACCAACAGCAGGACCTCCCATGGAATGATTACGATGACCATTCATGGAATGCGTAGTAGGGCCTTCCAATATGTGATGTCTTGGAGCTTCCATCCTCTGACCTGTCATCAAATGACCAGTTGGGTTTGCCATCATATGGCCACCATGGCCTGCCATTAGATGTGTACCAGGACCTCCCATTAAATGAGTTCCAGGACCTCCCATTGAATGAGTGCCTGGGCCTGGCATCAAGTGACCCCCATTACCTGTCATTATATGGGAACAATGTCCTGACATAAAGTGCGAGCTGTAATCTGCCATATTGATGCTTTGAGTTAAACTGAAATAGCATAAAAATTGAATATGGCTTGGGTTAGGTGAAGATAATTCTCTCTATTCTTTTGTAAGTGTGCGGTATATCAAACTAAGCATTATCGTCCAGGAATGTAAATTTTTCAGGATCCACTTTTTGTAGTAACAATGGCTTTATCAGGGTACTATTGAGTGAAGCACCTGTTGGGATTGTAGGAAATAAACAAACGTAATTTTCCATATACAGTATAGCTAGTTTTGGTTAAATGTCAAGTTTTATTCAGTATCATTTATAAAATTCTATTATTTATATACAGCATCTTGGAATTATTTCACTGTTAAAATTCGTTTTATGCACCCCTTCATTACCTGTATTTATAAATCATAAAATAGTAATTCTTTGATGTATATGCCTAAATATCATGTCACTAGCTCCAAGAAAAGTGTTACTTTGGTAAAAAATCAAGCATATAAATTTGTTTAATTATTAAAATAATGGTGGGTATGACACCCCACAATTAATTACTCGAGAGACAAGAGACACCAATAATTCACAAGTGAGACACACTGTTCTATAAACACCCAAATTTACCCTATTAATTTATGTAACTAACCTACCTAACCTGGGTTAGGTTACTTATGTAGTTACATACCTTAAAGGGGTAAATTTACATGTTAATACAGTAGCAAGTCCCACTTAAGAATTAGTGGTATCTCTTTCGAATAAACGACAACAGCTTCTCTAGCCCATTGCAAAGCGTCCTAGTTTTGATAATTAACCATAAATTTATTTTTACCAAGGTAACCTTTCTAAAGGAGCGCGTGACATGTGTTTTATTCATATATGTCTGGTAATGACTAATTGATGAGGCATAAATATTAGTAATGGAGGGGTGCATAAAACGAATCTTTACCAGGAACAAAATCGTGCCACATTCGCAAACTGCAGTTTGCCATAGCTTAACCTAACCTAACCGAACTGAGATCTATTATTGCAATACATAATTGGGTAATTTAACAATTTAGTATCGCTGCCGAATTTAGGTTAAGAATTGCC